>JAJEOU010001670.1:0-18560 GCA_021534815.1 Acrocephalus arundinaceus | reverse complement strand
CATGAGTGTAACACGGCAGGTTTAACGTCATCACTCTCTTATCAGAATTGCGTGCGGTTCAATCACGTTCATGTCACTTGACCACGGCAGCCCTTGGCAGAGTCGATAGCCTGGACATCGGTTTAACCCATTTCTCTTCGAAGCTATGGGTGTACACTTTCTCAACACGCTTTCGGAGCTACATGAGGTGTGGACACATTAAGTTTACTTCCAAAAGTAGTTCATGGCTCTCCTCCACTAGGATGGCAGTATAGCTTGCTTGGCTTTGAAATACATACTGGCCAGCACGGCTGGCAGCGGTGGAGCGATCTAGGCACATTTTAGATATACTACGCGGTGGGCTACTGACCTTATCCTCACTCCTCCCCATTGGGACACTACATCTGATGCAGCCCCCCTTGCACTAAGAATCTGCCATGTAGCGTGATCTGAGCCATTTAACCCTGGCAGCTTTCGGCGAACGGAGGAGAAAGGGAGACTCTTTTCTGGTGGCACAGGAAGGGTTTATTTGAGGGTTAGAAACGATGCACGCAATAAACAGAGGAGTTTTACTGTTCTAATTGCAGGCCGTAAAATCAAAGCCTGGTAGCGTGCAGAGGGTTTCGGAGCAATATATGACACAGGAGCGGTTTAGTTCCTTTGGGGCTAATTTTTGCTCAAATCGCATACTCGGCCAATACGGTGTTCACTTTACCACAAATACCGTCTTAGCGCTCGTGGTGCAGAGGCAGCTTTTATGGATAGAGGAATTCGTGGGTTGATTCACTGCCACTCAAGATTGTAGGTCCAATCCCTGGGAAGTTCCTGGGGAGTAGGTCAGAGGGATATCCCAGAATCCATGTCCACATTCCAGGGCCCAAACTCCTCAGACCATGTTACCAACAATACCGGCCAGAAATGGCGAGGCCGCCATGTCCTGATATAGAACACGCATGAACATGTGCCTTCTCTGGTGAGAAAGGAGTAGCAGGGAAGTGGATTGACAATCCTCTTCAGGATTTAGGTTTTTTGACTACTTTTACTTATTAAGTGACGCAGAATGAACTGTCATTTCACCTCTGAACTCCAGACACACAGTTGTTATTTTTCCCAGCCTTGTAGAGTTGTCGCGTGAACAGTCAGGTTCTGGAAGGGACAGAACCAATCGTGAAGCACGCGAACCTGTGAATGGGGGGATGTTGCTCTATAATGGGGACAAAATACCATCAAAAGAACTTATTTAATAGTCAGTTAAAACCCAATAAATTAAAAAGGGAGTTATGTAGGAAGTTCAAATGGCTAATATTTTTCGCCTGAGCAAGCTCTGCCCAAGTAATTTGGAGCACTCATATACTCTCAGTAAAACCCCTGTGGACAGCAGGGATTTTGTGCCATTGCTGATTCGCCTCTGTTTGTTGTGCTCAGTTATGGGCGTTTAGATGGAAGATACTTCTTCCCTCCTATTCCAATAAGCCACAAAATATTTTCACTATCTTAATCTGCTAACAGACAAGCCCCAAAAATGCATCTTTAAAGATTCCACCCCCACAACCTAAATCACTGTGATGTTAAGACGTGAGGACCTACCTATCGCCATAAAAAGGTATACCGAGATTTAGGTACCAACCTTTTGTGTAGCCTAGAAAGGTACGTAATTGGAGGGGGGGGAAAGAAAGTGGAGGGTGTTCATTTTTTAAAAACTTGCCTTAACATTCTTGACTAATCACTAAGTCCGCAAAAAGATACTACCAAAGGCCACTTACTTATATTGGGAGAATAGAAGGTAATTATGAGAAGCATATACAAAGAATTACACCAATCGTTCCCAAGATTTGACTTGGAAGTCTGTGCTTATAATCATAATTCTACTTACCCCAAACGTTATAAACAGCATTTAGGGGGAAGACCTTAATCTCCTTCTAATGATATAGGATGTATCATATCAATATCCATATGGGGGACATTCTTCTCCTCACTCACCATATGTTACCAAAAGATTGCTGTCAGTCCCTATTCTACCCATACGGTGGCTGCAGCTAAATTGCCCATGGGATTCAATTAGATATATTCATCCATATCCAGGTACCTCACCCTAGGGTGCCTGCGTCTTAGTAACGCCTAGTTTCCTTACAGCCAGCGCACTCCACACAGAGGGCCACTGCTGGGCCCCAATCTAGCAGGATTCTCTAAAAGGAAGACTGAGGAATACCACAGACATGTTATCACTTCTAGTCCACCCCGAGTCCGCGGATTACTGAACCTTCCCGCTTTCCTCTCTTTTTGCCACGCTTGGTCACTTCGGAGGCCAAGCTATTTTTCTTTATTTTCTTTTTCGATGGGAAATGTTTAGGTCTTCTTGCTGTTGTTAATTCCTTTCTTTTCTCACACTCTCCTTTGAGTTGCTCGGTAATCATATCCATTCGCACTTCTTTGATTATAACACATTCCAGAACATAATTTGGAATTAATAGACTGGTACCCCTGTGAACTGGACTTTTTGAAAGTAAACTATATATTCTGAAAGACCCGACCTTGGCAGGGTTACTAAATGTATCTCTCTTTGGTGTCAATGGGAAATTGACGATAGGGCTATCTCTTGCAATCCTTAGGCTTGTTTAACTAACTGGGATTCTGTGGATTTTTCTTGTATATTGTCATTGTGTTATGCCTTTATGTTCTCATCGGCTGTTGTTCCCATTGCTCTTACCTAGAAAAAAAAGAACTATTGGACTGCTAGGATGACTGCCTTAAAGCGTCTTGCTCTAATCGCTCCTTCTAGCATGTTTTTTTTTTTTTTTTTTTTTTTTTTAAGAAAGAAAAACAAGTTTAACAGAAGTGGCCATATTGTGACATTGCGCCATCGGGAAGGCTTCTGGAAGGGGTCAAACTAGTGTGACTGAGTGAGTACCTCAAGGGGGGTGCCTACATTGCCTCTTCCTAGCGACTGGTTGATACGCTCACCCCGAGGCAAGGACTGGCCGCAACGGTGAGTCGTTGCGCAGCCTGGGGTTCAGGTGGGTCCTGAGATAAGGAAATGCAAAGTCATGATGAGTAGCCAAAAAGAAACCCCTTGGCGCCTTCGGACCTCTCTTATCTCTCTGTAAGACTATAGGCCAAATTGTACCCAACTCTCCCATTGGTCCACTTTTCAAAACCCCTCTACCCTATATAAACCCCGACTATTGCCCTGTTAAACCAGAAGAGCTGTCACTGCAACCCTTCGAAGAGAATGCCAGAATAAAGGACATCATCTGAGGAACTGCATACGGCCTTCTCCTCTCTCTCCCTGTGTTTGCCAGGGCACTTAGCAAGCTAGAGCTGATATTCATTGCTAAAGAGCTGATATTACACTGCTAAGAGCTATTACACTGCTGAGAGCTGAATCCACTGATATTGCTTGCTAAGTTTGCCTGAGGCTGGATACCTCGCCTGAGCTTCGGGTCAGGTGATTCCCAATGGTGTCATTCTATCCGGGACTTACGGCCAGAATTGGACCCTCATAGAGGTATCAAAAAGCCTATAACAGGGAACGACTCCTCCCTGAACAGTGGGAGAGGCTACAGATGGTGCACTGACTGTAACCCCCATTCCCTGTCTCCTTGGGCCATTGGGGTAGGAGGTAGAGCTGAAAGGAGAGAGGGGTGAGGGGAGAAGGTGTTTTTAAGGGCTTATTTTACTTCTCATTATCCTGCTCTGATTTTGTTAGTAATAAATTCATATCTCTAATTTCAACCTGTTTTGTCCATGATGGTATTCAATGAGTGATTTTTCCCAGTCCTTATTTCAACCCATGAACCCTTTGTTATATTTTCTCTCCTCTGTTCAGCTGCAGAGGGGAGTGACTGAGCTTTTGTGAGTGCCTGGCATCTGGCCTGGGTAAAACCACAACACTCCCAGAATAATCTTTTCCACATTTTTACCAGGCACTGAAGTGAGCTTCTAATCAACTGGGACCTCTCCAGATTCCCAAGACATTCAAAAATCATTGAAAGGGGTCTCATGATGACATCAGCCAACTCTTTGAGTATTCTCAGATGAATCCCATCAGTCCGCATAGACTTATAGGGATCCAGCTGGAGCACCAGATCCTGCACAAGTTCAGACTCAATTTGGATTTTATTATTCTCACAGCCATGGTCATTCAGCTCAGGGTACTGGGAGCCCCAGAACCCATCATCAGTGTTGAAGACAGCAGGAAAGAAAATATTAAAGATGTCTGCCTTGTCTATGTCCCTGTTTTTGAGGTGATCATCCTCATTATATAACAGGCCGATATTATTTTTGCACTGCCTTTTGCTATTTACACATTTAATAAAGCATTTTTATATTGTCCTCTACAGTACTGACCAAGTTCAATCAAGCTTTGGCCACACAAATTTTCTCCCTAGAGTGGCAAGCCGTATCCCTGTATTCATCTCACGTCACCTGACCTTGCATCCACTTTTTACCTTAGCATCAAAAGAAGATCCCTGATCAGCCAAGCTGGCCTTCTGTCTCACCTGCTTGACTTCTGACATTTTGGAATTGCCTGCTTGTCCCACTTTGAGACAAGTTAGGAGGAAATGTCCTGAAAGGAGTCTCCTCTAAAAGGGCAGGTTTGAGCACTCCTTCCCCCCACCAGTTCGAAAGGAATTTCTTGGAGGAAAGTGAAAAAACCTGTTTATTTAACAAGCAGAGTGCACACAGGCACAGGAAAAAGAATAAATATTGTTAGATATTGAAACCTTGTCCCTGCGGAGAAAGCTGGTGGATTCAGAGTTCTTTCTGTAGGTGTGGCTCGGCTCCTTCCGAGGTCTGGAGCCAGGATGCAGCATCCTAGGGCCCCCCTCCGAGCCACGGCATGGGGCTCCTGGCGATGTTCTGGTTTTTCAGACCAGGGAAAAGCTGAACAGTTGCAGAAGAAGCCACAGTCCCAGGAAAACTTCTTGCCTCAGCTAACAAACAAGAAGCTAGCTAATAGCAAAGATGTACTCCCTCTGTCCGTGCTGCACAACACAGCTGAGCGAACCTGGGAGAGGATGTATGAAAACCATGCCGAAAGAATTCCGCTGGCTTCCCCTCTCCCTTGGACCTAGCTTAAAGTTACAGGACCCACGTCTGGGCATAAAGCAGATGATAGGGGATACAGTATCATAACATCACCCCAGGACACTGCTTTTCCGCTCTTAAGAGGTGGTGCTAAAAAAGTGAGCAGAACTAATGGACCTCAGCACTGATGCCAGAATGATTTTTGCTTTTATATTTCCTTTGTATATATTTGTAGATCTGTAGACTTGTCCTGGTTTGGGACAGATTTGGAAACTTCCCAAAGGATGTTTCCTCTAAAGGGCAGAATTCAGCAGCCCTTCCTCCAACCAGTTTGGGAGATAATCTTCTTGGAGAAAAGTGGAAAAAACTGTTTATTTAACAAGCAAAATACTCATAAGCATGAAAAAATGAATAATATTAAACAATGAAACCTCTTGCTGTTCTGAAGAGATGGCAAATTCACAAAGTCCTTCTGTAGTTAGAGAGTCCTCTGTGGGTGTGTCTCGGCCTTGCTCAGTCTCCCTCAATCCCTCTGGAGAAGGAACCCAGAGTCCAGGCTGCAGAGCAGCTTGGGGGGGCCCCTGGGCGATGGTCCTGGTGTGCTGCACTGGAGAGAAGTTGAACAGTTCCGGAAAAAAGACACAGTCCTGGGAAAACCTTTCTTGCCATAGCTAATGAGGAAAACCAGTGGAAAAAAAAAGAAAAGAAAAACTCCCTGTCTCTCTCTCTTTCTGCAAAAGCCAAGAACTCGGGGTGCACTGCACTCCTTATCTCTCTGTGTTTTGAATACAAGCCGGGAGAAATTCTACCGCTCCCCCCCTTCCTCTCTCTCTGGGCCTAGCTTAAAGCTACAGGACCCATTTCTGAGCAGAAAAACAGACAGTGGGGATACTGGACCATATAATCACCCCAGGACATTCCACCCCTTATCCCCATTGTGGGCTTAATACCCAAACTAATATATTCTAACTCTAAACACATACACATTTATACATAGATATATACATATATATATAATATACAGCTATATACAGATAGTGGCAGTGACATTCAGCAAACAGTGGTATTTACACATGACAGATGATAGGGCTACTGGACCATACAGTCACCCCAGGACATGACTATTGTTGTATAGTTATATAGTTCCTAGCTAGCTCAAATACTTTTCCCTACTTTTTCCCTACCCTGATAGGCAGAAAGACAAAACACATTCTAGAGGATCCAAACCCTGGGGGTCCAAGACTCCTATCCTATCTTGGTTCTTCCTGGGAGCCAAGGATGAAATACCTTCCTCAGACACATTTTCATAAACAAAGTCTGGTTCCTATCTAAAGGGGGGGCTACTGATGAGGTGGAACCAAAGGGGGGGGGGGGATTACTTCATCACTTGTGCTTCTAATTGGGAATTCTTGTCAATTATGCTAATTTGATAAACTTATAAAACTGTATTCACCCCATGTGGGGAGGGGAATTTTTCCATATCTGCCCCTGGAGGCCTCCAATAAAGACCAGCCTTCATATGACCTATAATAATATTGTCTCGGAAGTGTGTTGTTTCATTTCTAGGTCTTTAAAGCATCAGCACCTTCAGAAGCATTTTCCCAGGAGACCTTGCTAACTAGTTCCCTGAGCAGCCTGAAGTCTGCTCTCCTCATGTCCAGGGTTGAAGTTTTGCTGGCAGTTTTCTTTCTGTCAACAAGAGAGTTTAAACTTGACTGCTTCGTGGTTGCTGTGGCCAAGGCAGATACCAATCACCACTTCATTCAGGAGACCCCCTGTAGTGGTTTTGGTTTGCCAATTTGAGTTCCCAGCTGGTACACCAAATAACATGGTGGGTCTAATGTTGGCCAAATGCCAATGCACCTACTAGAATATTTACTCCTTTCTGCTGTGAGATACGATTAGGAGAAGAGTAAAGCAGTCTTAAACTTTAAAAGGTATAAAGAAAACTTTATTTAAACAGAATTGAAAGAAAAGAAAAAAATAATAAGAATCAGAATAAAACCTTCAGAACACCTCCTCCAGGGGCCACATGGCGGGCTGGAACCGGCCCTGTTACCTGTTCCAATGCAGGAAGGAAAAGGACTGACTCGGACACAGTCTCAGCTTTATATGGATATTACCAAAAGTCGCATTGAGCTTTCTCGTGGTCAACCATATGCCAGTAGCTAAGTATTGGCTTCTGATAGGTCCTTGTCCTTTCTAAAATAATTCCAAGTCCTAACAGGCAGTATTCCATATTTCTCTTTAACTAAAAACCAAACTGTGTTAACCATGACAGCTGCTAGCAAGAAAAGGGAGCACAAATGTCCAGTATGTCTGAGAACACTGGCCTTACATCTCTCATTAGACAAGAACTTTCTCTGTTTCACTTTTCTGCACAATACTTAAGAATGAGTAGAAAGCAATCTAATCTGTCAAATCTTCCTACTCACTCCTGTTTCTTCACAGCTGAAAAGAACATAGACTTTCAAGTGGTCCAGGCTGTGATCACCGCGTTTACAAATGTAAAAAGCCAAAGTTAACCTTGTATGTTATAAATACAAATGATTTTTCATTTTTATACTTGAGAAGGCCCTGAAAATACAAGATAGCCCCTAATTTCACTTAGTTTTCCAGCTTTTAGCAGATGAAGCCTGTCTCACAGAACTAGTAATGCTTTTTGCTGTCAGAGGGGAGTTTTCATCAATGTTTCTGAGGAAGTCCTCATCTCTCAAGCCAATACCCTGGCAGGTTGGGTGAGTGTCTGCCCTAAGGAGAAATGAATCCCATAGTGTATATGCCTTCCTAAGCTCTCCTAGAGCGGGGAAGGGGGGAGGGGGGCTTTAGAGATAGCAGTGGTTCATTGTCTTCTGCCCCAGGAGCAAGCTGAGTAAGGGATCTGCCCACCAGAGTTCACAGCACTGTAGAGCTCTGGCCTCAGGATATCTACTAGAAATTGAGGAGTTAAGAATAGCCTGTAGTATCCTGGTGGGGAAGAAATAAGAAATAAAAGAGGTGAAGTTGTTTTTTCCTGCTTTCACGCTCTGCAGTTTAACTTATTTTTGTTATTGCGTGAATTTTTCTCTTCTAAGTTTCCTTTTAACCTGTCCCTCAGTCCTAGCTGCATTTCAGAAAAAGGTGAAGGCTTTCAAAAGGTGCTGTGACACCAAAAAGTGTGTAGATAGTGTCAGAGTTGGCTTCCTGCCGTCCCCTGGAGAGGAGGATGGCACCACTGAGTACAGTAGGGCCAAGATCTCCCTAAGAATACCCCAAGAGCTCAGTAAATTCTCCTTCCCACCATAACCCAAAAAACTAAGGATCACCATGCAGGGGGGGTCACAAGAGCATTAACTGGCCAAGTTAAAGATACTGTTATTTTAGTTTTGCTCAAGGTGCAGTCCGGCTAGCACAGTTGTTGTCTATTCTAAGAGAGACTTTGCAGTTGGCCTTTAAGACTTTAGAGATTTCGGAATTTCCTTCCGAGAATGCCCTAATTAGAGGCTTTTGCCTCACAAAGTCCTGTACCAGTGATGCCTTAGCTTTATATTTTCAGATTCTGTGCTACTAGGGATGTAGCCTTATATTAGGTGCCATATTAAGCTCCTCTACGGAGCAGTTAGACAAAAATCCATTTCTGCTGGAAACCAAGGACAACTTTCAGCCCAAAACCACAAACAACAATGGACTGAGGGGTGGAACAAGAAGGATGGGACCTCATGGCCTGGGGCTGTAATTGGACAATTGGACCCCAATATGCAAATAGACCTAAACTTATAAAATGGCAAAATCTCGTGACCGGTCAGCCATTTTTGTAACCACTCAGCCCACCCTGGGTGCAGCCTTGCTTAGGCTTCTGTAATGCCCAGGGTGGATCCTGGAGACCTCTTAATAAATACCAACTTTATTCTCTAGCTCTGTCTAGCCTCTGTTTCAGGTTAGCCTTCCCAAGGCAACACCAGGGTCTAAAGGATAGACAGAACTTCGAGCTTTTGGTCTTTGAAGATGTTTATTGAGTCTCTTATCTCTGAGTCCAGGCACGCCGCCAAACTTGGCTTAACGTGCTGAAAGACACTGCTGGAAAGCCCCCAGACAGTGGTTACAAAGTAATTTTAAAGGTTTTTGACCCAATTGACACCTAACAAGTACTATATTTACAGTTTTGTACCAATACTTGCTACCTAGTTTTAACATGCAATTTTTACATCAACTTCATCCCACCAATGTCTCTTTGCCACCGTGGCAGCAGAAGATGGAGTCAAAGGAGAAGAAAGAAGGACATGAGACACCGCCCAAAGTCCTCCATCTTGCCTCCATCCACGTCTATTCCAAAAAAAACCAAAACTACAAATTTACACCCTGTGGCAACTAAACTACTATTTATTTCACATCTTTGTTGTTTTTAACTCATCTATAAGTGTTGGAAGCTTTTCCCATGGACTAAGGTCAAAGGCAATGCTTTCCTGGGGTCCCAGCCAGGGTCTTGGACCCTCCAGGTTTTCCACGTGCCCTGGACTCCAACAAGAGATCAAGTGACTTTTAACGCTTTTTAATAATGTGTGTATATATCTTTGTGAATAAGAATTAGTCGTGCCTGTTGAATGGAAAATACCTAAAGAATGTTAAGCAACTACAGTTAAAGAGTGTCAAAAATTATCTGCCTGAAAATTAGCAAACAGAACGTGACAAGGAAATAAGAGGGCAAGACCAGATTGGCCGCTGTACTCGCCACCAAGAAGATCATATACACCTGCTGTGAGTTGCAACTCCATAGGCATGGTAGGTGGGGGTATAAGCCATACTGGACAGCTATTCTGTCATTCATCTTTTGTCTTTTCCCTTTCAGGATGCCAGCAAAATCATGTCTCAGATGTTACTGAAAACTCTGTATAGAAAGAAACTGAGGTTCCTTTTTATTACTCACACCCATGTCAACAATCACTATTATAAGCAATCCAAATTAAGTATCTGTATGTAAAATGAGAACCAATGCTAAAAACTAGATGGTGGGATTACATATTAGGAATAGAATAGTGGGAAAAGCTAGGCTTTTTCCTTTATGTGCTACAGCTAGTCTAAATTTTTTGTTTAATTTCCTGTTTTATTCAGCTAATCATTAGTGTAGTCCAAAGCATGCAAATGTTAATGCCTATAGACCCTAAATTGACTGCATCTGGAACAGAACAAAAAATCATGGTATTAAAGAAGCAAAATAATATAGAAAACCCCTTTAAAGAAGTAAAATTGATTTATAATAATAGAGATTAGAAAACAAGAATTATTGCTCAAGCCAAATGATTTATAAAAAGAGGAGGAAATTGTTATAAATACATATTATAAAGTTAGCTTTTTGCAAATATTAAAATTAATGCTATATGTATAATGTTAGAATAACTTGCTGTATGGATATAGTTTTATTTTTGTTGTTAATAAAACTTAGAAATAGTAGTGTAATAAATAAATATCTTAGGCCATAGCATAATATTAAAATAGAGACTATGTAATGTTAAAATGCTTTTATTCATGTAACTATCCCAAAGAATAGTAAAGGTAATTAGGTGATTTTTCACATTTGTGGATTATCCTATCTGGATGAAGATAACAGTGACAGAAACCAAAACCCCAAAGGAAGAATTTATCGACTCTGTTATCAGGGAGTGTAAAAACAACAAGATGGAACCACGAGGAGAAATAAAATATATTGATTTAATCTACAGGATAGCATGAAGACAGGTCAGAGGTTAAAACTAAGCAAAAGAACATCTAAACTCAAAGGAATGTTTGAATAATGCATAATAGTCTATAAATATGCAACAGGGTAATTCAATAGAAAAGTATTTAAAGGGTGTTTTCAAAATAGTAAGTGTGTTTTGGCTAAATGCCAAGCATCTGGCCATATCCCTTTGCTCTATTTCTGTCTCCTATTGTCTTTTATTAAACTTTTAAAATTTTACCAAGAAAGTAAACCTCGTTTTTCACAGGGTGTTTCTGGCTATTGGCCAAAAAACACACCGTTAGTTTTAAAACAATGTTTTCTATATACTATTACATTACTGGGATTGTGAAAAAAGAAAGTTCACTCTTCGAATATTTTTCAAAAGTTTAATAGGGAATAAAAAGGACAATGTCCATGCTGGGGGTTCCTGGCTATCGGTCATGAACACACTGGTACATTAAGACAGTGTTATCTATATATTGTTACCTTACTAAGGTATATATATTCATAAGTTTCATGCATTATTCAAACATTCTTGGTAGCTTTTGACGTTGTAGAAACTACTTTGTTTTGGTTTTCCACTCTGACTTATCTACATGACATCCTGTAGATCAGGTCAATATATTTTATTCCTTCTTGTGGCTTCATCCAGTTGTTTCACACTTCCCTGATAATGAGTAGTTAATGAGTTCTTCTCTAATTCTCCTCTGGTGTTTTGGTTGTGTCACAGTTATCACTTGGAGAGGTCAGTCAGCAGATGTGGGAAACAATTTAATTGCTTTATACAGTTTTCTCAGTTACATAGAAGTATTTTAATGTTTTATATTTTGCTAAGGCCTACAGTACAATACATTCATCACACTATTATTCTATATGCTATAAGGTGTATACATCAACATAGTATATTCATCACACTACTATTTCCATGAACTGTATGGTGCATACTTAAAATGAGAAATTAGGTTATATTAGCAAGCAGCTAAAAGGGGTTATAATTGCGCTATACTTACAATCAAGAACAACATATAAAAACTAATAAACGAATGCCAAAAGCCAATGTATAAGGTCATTTTTAACAGGAGTACATCTATATTTATGAGTTTATACATTATTCATTTTTGTGAGTTTTTAGTGTTACAGGAACTTTTTTGTTTGGTTACAGGAAATCTTTTGTTTGATTTTAACTTTTGACTTGTTTGCAAGGCATCTTGTAGATTAGGTCAATATATTGTATTTTTTTTTTTTTGTGGTTTCATCCTGTTGCTTCACACTCCTTGATAACTAGGAGTCAATAAATTCATTAATTTTTCCTTGGTGCTCTGGTTTTTGTCACTTATTTAATTCTTGGAGAGGTTAGTCTGCAGATTTGAGAAACAACAGGATGAAAGTAATTGTTTTTGCACCATTCTCTGAGTTGAAGGCATTTTAACATTTATATTTTGCTAAGGCCTATGATATAATATATTCATCACAACACTATTTATATAAGCTATATGTTGCGTATATAAACTGATAGATTATTTTATACTAACGAGCAGTTAAAATGAATTATAAATTGTACCATATTAAAATACTTGTGATTAATACCAACATGCAAAAGCTAATACATAAATGTGAAAGCAAATATTATATTGCCATTTATAACAGGCAGCTTCTCTTCTTGGTGCCCCGCATGAAGAGAGGTGCAAAATGGAGCCAGTGTTGCAGGAGCTGGCGTGGCCTGCGTGGTGCCAGCAGGGACCCCATGATCAGCAGCGAGAGCATGGCAAGCAATTCTCAGATGCAGAGCCCAGACAGGATCAACATTTCAATACTGCAAAACTCTATAAACTTTTTTTAATTCCTAGAACTTGAGAACAGACGAACCTATAGACACCAAATCTCTCCTGAATGAAAAAAAGGGAAAGGTGAAGACTCGTGAGGAGAACACATGGAGACACCAAGGTCAGTGCAAAGGAGGGAGGGGAACAGGAGTGCTCCAAGCATCAGAGCTGAGATTCTTCTGCAAGCCATGGTGAGACTATAATACAACAAACTATTTCCCTGGTATTCATGAGTGCATGGGGGGATGCAGCATTCACCTGCAGCCCATGAGGAAAAAGGTGTGCTGGACATGTGGATGCTGAGAAAGCTGTGATCTGGTTAGAAGCTTGAACAGAGAGAGAGAGAGCTCTTGCTTTCAGAGATAGAGGAAAAGGACCCTTGCTTTTATATTCGAACAGCTCATCCTTAAAACTGCACCCCATGAACTAATGGCCCACAAAAAAACGCAGTTGTAGGGAAAACTGTTTTGCCATGGGAGGGACTCACATTGCAAACAGGTTTCAGACGGGATTGCTACTCTTGAAAATTAAAACCACATTGGAAAAGTTCACAAAGAACTGTCTCCCATGGGAAGGACCCATGGCATAGCAAAAGAGACACCTCTCCCTAAGCGAACTGAAGGAAAGATTTTTAGAAGTGACAAACTGACTAAAACCCAATGTTTTTGTCTCCTTGTGCTGTCGCTGGGAAGGAAAGAAGAGCTGGGGGGAGAAAAGGTGTTCTAAAGGTTTATTTTAGTTCTCATTATCCTCTTTTAATTCTGTTGTGATAAACACAGTTTTGGCTTTCACAAATATTAAAGTGGATGCTATGTGCTATGCATTATAATATAATGTTAACTTTTGCAGAAGTAGCTTTGTCATGAAGATATAGTTGTTGAAATAATAACTAATGCTTTTATTTTTGTGGCTATCTGGCAATAACTAAAATAACTCAGGCATATTTGTGAAGTAGCTGATGTTGTTTTAGGTACTTGTGGTTTATTTGCAATAACTGAAATAACTAAACCGTCTGCATGGTTGGATAACATTTGAGGAATGGGTGTGACAGGGACCCCTGCTACTGACACTTTGACTATCAACAACTGTTGTGGGGGGTGACACACTATCGTTATGATTTGGGATGGCAGGTGTAATGATACAAGACTCCGAGTCGTCTTGATCGGAGGCATATAGTGAAAAGTTTATTGAAAGACAGATTCTTTTATACAGTGTTTTGATACAAGCAATGTGATTGGTTGTTAGAGCCAACATCTCTTTCTAAACATCTTTGCCAGTAAACAAGTTGGAAAACACCGGGTGTCAGGGGAAAAAATCTACAAGGATTGTTTGGATTCCTCCTTATAATTTCCCAGGCCAGAGCTGAGAGAGTTTTGTACTTAGCTTTCCCACAGGCTCAAGCTAGTGCCTGAGCCTAGAAATCTATCCTTTGACCACTGTCAGTTCCCACAACACACAACCCTCAAACCACAACCAAGATACTGCACATGCTCTAAAAAGGCAGATCAGAGGAGAGACCATGTTAAAAGTTCCTGGAACATGCAAACTAGTTCAGGGAAATGTTTGAATATGTATAATCGTTTATGAATATGTATTTGATGCAATAGAAAGGGTATATAAGAAGGGTGGCTATTGTCAGGCCAGTGTCCCGGTTCGAGACAAATTTGGGAAAAATGTCTAAAAGGTCTCCTCTGAAAGGTGGATTCTGGCCAGCCCCTCCTCCATCCAGTTTGGGAGAAATCTCCTTGGAGAAAATAGAAAAAACCTGTTTATTTAACAAGCAAAGTACTCACAGCATTAAAAAATGAATAATATTAAATAATAAAACATCTCACTGCTGGTAAAATCAGTGTCCTTTCTAAGGTTGTAGCTGTCTCTCTAAGTCCAGAGCTGGCCTCTGGGCCATGGCTGTTGGACAGGGGCCCCCCGGGCGATGGTCTGGTGTCTCGAACCAGAGAAAAGCTGAACAGTTCCAGAAGAAGCCACAGTCCTGGGAAACTTCTTGACTCAGCTCACAGACGAGAAACTAGCTTAAAAAGCAAGGAAAGGCTGTCCTTACTCTCCGTGCTGCAGACAAAAACTGAGAGGAATCCGGGGAAGGAAGTGAGCTCTGCACACACAAACTGCTAGCCAAAAAGACATTCCACCACTTCTTCCTCTCCTTCACTCTTAAAGGCACAGGACTTATATCTGGACAAAACAACAGATGATGGGGATACTGGACCATACAGTCACCCCAGGACACCAGTGTGCCTCTGGCTGTGACTAAGTCAGGTCCAAGGAAAAAGGGGAGCAAAAGGTGCCAGCAGATATCTCCCAGGATAGTCCACTGGGAATTAAGTTAGCTAACTGGGGTAGTAATCCATGTACAAAAAGAAAAGATAAGTCCAAAAAGATTCTGTGTTGTATGGTAGAGTGGATGAAAAGGGAAATAAGACCAGATCATGTCTATTGGCCTAGGTACAGGTCCTTCGAGGATTGGATTTGTCAAGCTTTGAACATATTTGTAAAACAAAGAATCTTTCGATCCTGAAGAAAGCGAATATGCCTCCTGCTGGACAGGAGAAATCTGACCCCTGGGGCTAAAAATTTTTAAGGTATCAGAAGCCTCAGAGACAGAGCAAGCAAAAGAAAGAAGGAAAAGAGATAGGAACCACTGGAGGCATTGGGTGATCCCCATCCCTCTGGCAATCCCCTCCATTCCGGCAGCCCCCACCCCTCTGGTGGCTCCCTCTGCTCCACCAGCTCCCCTTCCCACCAGTGAGGGACCATATCAAAACACTAGGGGAAGTTCAGGAAAAACTCAAGGGCCACTCAATAATTCCTTCCCTGTGAAAGGAATGAGAAGGAGTGTCTTTACAAACTGTGGGCCTGATGGTACATAAGGCCAGATATGGAGAGGTGAAAGAAGCAGTGGGGGAACCATAAATTCCATAGGAATCCCACTAATTGACACAGACTTACTCACTAAAGACTGTGCTATATCTCTGGATTTAGAGAAAAAAGAACAGAGAAACAAAGAAAAGAAAACGGGAGGGGAGGGGTAGAGTATACATTAGAAGGGGATATTAGGCATTTCAGGAAGCCTGTACCTCTCAAGTACCTCAGCCAATGGGGAGAGGGAAATGTGGCTTGGAAATTAGGATAAAAAGGAGGCTGCATCCTCCAAAAATTTTGAGAGACCCCATGGGGAATGCCCTATGACCTCTCCCTTTATTCAAATAAAGTTACAGGACTCCTCGGTCTCCTTTTTGGACATAAACCTCTGGTGTTTGTGGATTAGTTTTCCTGCCACCTGCCACCACTCCACAACAAGGGACAAAGCTCCTTCCTAAGGTTATGATGATTGAGGAACAGAAAGGCTGGTCTGATTTGGAAAGAGATCAAGAAGTTCGCTTATTTCCTTTAAGGGAAGTACCAATGGGAGGGGTTCAAGGGGGGATAGGATTTGTGAATGCTCCTTTGATCTCTTCAGAAGTCAGAAATTTTAAAAGGGAAATTAAAGGGTTATTAGCAGATCCCATAGGTTTAGTTGAACAATTAGACCAGTTTTTAGATCCCAACATTTGTACTTGGGAAGAAATGCAGTCAATAATGGGCATTATATTTTCTCAATAGGAGAGGCAGATGATTAGGGATGTCGGAATGAGAATTTGGGAAAGAGAAAATCAACAGGGCCCACCAGGGGACCAGAAAATGCCAATAGCATCTCCTAACTAGAATCATAATGATGCAGCAGGATGAGGAAATATGAATGATTACTGTAATCTGATAATCAAAGGGGTAAAAGAGGCAGCACCCAGAGGGCAAAATGTTAACAAAGCTTTTTATGGGAAGCAAGGAAAGGAAGAAACTCCAACTGAATGGCTAGAGACGCTCTGGAAAAACATGCGGCAGTACTCCGGGATAGACCCTGATAATATGGCAGGGCAAGCCCTATTAAGGGTTAGCTTTGTCACCCATGCCTGGCCGGATATAAGGAAAAATTTGGAAAAAATTGAGGAATGGCAAGATAAGGGATTAAATGAATTATTGAAAGAAGCCAAAAAAGTTTATGTATGGAGGAATGAAGAAAAAGCCAAGGTAAAAGCTAAAATTATCACAGCCACCATGCAAGAGAGTAACTCCCCAAGGGATCTGCAGCCCCCAGGTACCATTCCTAAATATTCAGGCTTTAGAGATAGGGAACGGGGGAAAAACAGAACCCCAGCATGATCAAAATCTCAGGAGCAAACTAGAAATGTCTGTTTTTATTGTGGAGAAGAGGGACACTATAAGAGAGATTGCCCTCACCTAAAGAAGAACCTGAAAGTATTCCAAGAGATACATTCAGAAGATTCAGCAGACTAGGGATGTCAGGGGGTTTATTTCTTGGGGATAAATATCACCTAGAGCCCTTGATAACTTTAAAAGTAGGCCCCCAGGGAGAGGCATTAGAATATATAGTTGATACTGGGGCACAGAGAACTTTTGTAGTTACTATTCTGAAGTGGTGTAATGTAAGCAATGAGACTATAAAAGTAACAGGAGCTAAGGAGAAGGTTTTAAGGTTCTTGTAATCAAAAACATAAAAATTGAAGGGGAAACTAGAACGGGGTGGGAGATGTCTTATTAGTCCTTGGACCAGGTTGCAACTTATTGGGGAGAGACTTGCAGGTACAAGTAGGAATAGGGGTTATACCTGAAGAAGGGAAAATGACAGCTAAAGTGCTAAAACTCTGCCAAGAAGATGAGGGAAGGTTTAACAAAGAAGTTTGGGCTGGGGAAGGAAATAGGGGAGGATTGAATATTGATCCCATAAGGGTAACAATTGAGAGAGAAGAATGTCCCATATGTATGATATGATACCCTATATCATTAGAAGGAAGAGAAGGCTTAAAGCTGGTAATAGAATTGATAAAGGATGGGACATTGGAACCTTGTATATCTTCTCATAATACCTCTATTCTCCCAATAAAGAAGCCTGATGGGACTTATAGATTAGTACAAGAGTTAAGGGAAGTTAAAAAAACCCCCCGTACCTTCTAGCCAGTGGTACCTAATCCCTATACCTTTTTAAGTAGTCTCACCTTAACATCAGTGATTTAGTGTGGTGGATCTTAAAGATGCATTTTGGGCTTGTCTGTTAGCAGAGATAGTTGAAATATTTTTGCTTTTGAATGGGAGTATCCAAGTACTGGACAAAAACAGCAATCAAGATGGACAAAACTGCCACAGGGGTTTACTGAGTCTCCAAATTTACTTGGGCAAGCTTTAGAAGAAATATTACAGAACTTCCCTATCCTATAGGGTCTGCTATAAAACTTGAATTTTCTTGAGCAAAAAGGCTTGAGAGTATCAAAAGGGAAATAACAATTTGTGGAGTCAGAGGTGAAGTATTTCGGTCACTTAATAAGTAAAAGTAGTCAAAAACTAAATCCTGAGAGGATTGCATCCCTTCCCCTATTTTTCAAAGAAGGAAGTTAGAAAACTGCTTGGATTATTGGGGTATTGTTGGCTGTGGATTGAAGGATATACTCAGGCAGTGAAGTTTTTATATGAAAAGCTGACAGAGGAAGACAAGGTAAAGTGAACCAGAGAAGATGGCAAAAAATTAGAGGAACTAAAGTTTAAACTAGCCTCGGTACCAGCTTTGAGTTTACCCTCATTAGAAAAACCCTTTTATCTGTGTGTGAATGGGGAAGATGGAGTAGCTCATGGAGTTTTAGTCCAGGAATGGGGAGGAGTGAAAAGGTCAGTAGCCTATATATCTAAATTGCTAGATCCAGTGAGCCGTGGCTGGCCAGTATGTATTCAAGCCATAGCAGCTACTGCCATCCTAGTGGAGGAGAGCCATAAACTTACTTTTGGAAGTAAACTAATTGTGTACACACCTCATGTAGTCCGAAATGTGTTAAATTAAAAAGCTGAAAAATGGTTAACAGATTCCAGGATGTTAAAATATTGAAGCAATTCTGATAAAGTGATGACTTGACATTGGAGTAGACAAAAGTCTGAATCCAGCACAATTCTTATATGGAGAACCAAAGAGGGAC
>JAJEOU010002798.1:0-26649 GCA_021534815.1 Acrocephalus arundinaceus | reverse complement strand
GGAGGCCCAGCCCAGGGACTGTTCAGGTGAGCCATGGGGGCACACAGAGGCTGTGCAGGGATTTCTGCCCCAGGGGTCACATTCCTTCAAACCCAGTGCAAACTCACCAAAACGACCATTCCACAAATCTCTCTTAAGGCACAGCAGAACCCAAGGAAGAAAACGGAATCAACCCCTTTGTTCCATTGGCCACAAACCCCAAATTCCAATGGACAGACAAGTCCCTCTCCTTGGAAGGCAACGTCTCCTACCTGGCCCTGTGCCTCCCCCAGCCTTTGGTGGCTGCTGTCTCCATCTCCCACACCTCCTCCTCTTCCTCCTCGGCATGGTTGGCTTCCTCATCCTGCAGAGCAAACACAGGGACAGTCACCAGCCTGCTCATCCCAAACCTGGGCAGCAGGGACGGACTGGTGGCACCCTCTGCACGGTCACCCCTCTGCTGGGAACCATCCCTGCTCCATGGCCCAGTCCCATTCCTGCCTTGGCATCTCTTTTTAAGGGGATGTTAAACCACAAACGTTTGCTCTGCTGGGTTTTGGGACATCAGAGACTCTCCCGAGGCAGTGGGCAAAGCTCCTGTTCCCACATCCTCTGCCTCCCAAAGCCCTGGCTTGTGTCACAGTTATCACTTGGAGAGGTCAGCCAGCAGACGTGGGAAACAATTGCTTTATGCAGTTCTCTCTGTTACACGCAGGTACTTGAACATTTATGTTTTGCTAAGGCCTACGTACAATACATTCACCCCATTATTATTTCTATAAGCTCTAAGGTGCACACACCAACATAATAGAGTTGTCACACTGCTATTTCTATGGTAGTGCATCTGGTGTGTACTTATAATGAGCAATTAAGTTATATTAGCAAGCAGCTAAAAGGTGTTTTAAATTGCACTCTGCTCACAATCAATAACCACATATAGAAACTAATACACAAATGCGAAAGCCAATATTATTATTTTATAGGGTCATTTTTAACAACTCCTCCCCTTGTCTTTCTCACTGTGTTTGCCTTGAGCTACAACTTTTGAACCTCTGCACTTTTGGCATACTGATATCTTTCATAAATCTTAAATGCCTTCTCTGTCAAAGCTTCATACCACAGGGGCTACTCTTACAAGGAGTCTTCAGGTAGCAAGACAATTTTATCATTTGTCCAAGATTCTGATACCTGAAAAACTCAGGGTGGATGCTCCCAAACCTGAGAGCTCTTGGCACGTGAGTTCCCTCCTGCTGAAGCATTGTTCAGGTAACAAATATGCTGCTGGGGAATAGAGACCCCCAAAAAGAAAAGGCCCTGGCTGGAGGCACCATCCCACAGTACCCACATGAGGCTCCATGATGGCAGGAACCTGTTCCAGTTTCAGGGGATAAGGATGGGACTGGTTTAGACATAAGCAATTATTTCCCCCTCCACACAAAATCAACAAGGAACAGATTTTCAAGAGGGCAAAGACAGAGTCAGCTGCTCCTTCCTGCTTTGTACTTGAGATCTCAAAGCCACGCAAACTTCTGTAGTTTGGGGTTTTTTTGTGCTTTCTTTTTAAATTCTTACCTGGGAGCCCTCATCACACACAGGACTGGTGAAAAAGGAAAAATGACCTGGAAAATCCTCTGGTACTCATAAAGCTCACAGCAATGTTCGTCACGCAGCCCTTCCCCAAGAAGTCTCTGAGGATCCACTCACTTTGTACTGGAAGGCACAAAGGAAAACATCACCATCAGACATTTAGACATTTCCAAACAATACCTGCTCCTAGGAGCACAAACCCCTGTGCCAGCTCAGGGCTTACCACAGCTTCTTTTGGACTTCTCCATTTCCATTCCAATCACATTTAATCACTCACATCCATCAGGAAGAGTCAGGCTGCAGCCCAAACATGCTGTGGAAATGGAATTGTAGAAGCTGCTGTTCCTAAAACACTTCAGTTGAACTCAATGTTACTAATCTAAACCCAGAGATAAATGTAAACTAGCTGGGGAAGAATATTCTGTTTATTGTGCTCACAGAGCACACACAGCACAACTCATTGTGCCTTGGTATTAAGAAAACAACAAAAACCCCCACAGAAATAACACTTTTAATTCCAATGTGAAACACAAGAAAGAGCCTCTAATTTAACCACCTATGGGAGAATGAGATTTCAATGTTATTTTATGGCATTTTTCTGTAAATTTCTGAAGAATTACTGGATACCTAAAATGGGACTCTTACCTCAAAATCAGAACTGTAGAAAGCTGGAAAGAAACTGGTACTTCCCTCAGGTCCAAGTCCTGGTGTGACAGAAGGCATCTGTTCACCTTTATGTACATGTGCTCCTCTGTGAAGGGAAAAAGCTGGCATCAGGGAGGAGGACAACGTTCCCAATCCACAGCACAGACACCAACAAATGTAAGATGTACTGTGCTGTGCTCCAAGCTGGGAGAACAGCCAGGAGTTTCCCTGGGCACCAAAATCGGGGGGTGAACCCAATGTGGCCTCAAAGGGCCATAAGATCCCAGCTATCCAAACCCCAGTTCCCTCAGGATGGTTTGTTGAACCTTTCAGGGTTAATTCAGCAAACCTAAGGGTTGGTAATTTCGTGATAAAAACAGCCAGAAACCTGTGACACAGAAACTGAACTGAAGCCGGCTAAAAGCTTTCCCTGCTGAGGACTCATTAAAACAACTCGTTCAAAAGAAGGCAGGATTGATTCGATACTCACCAACACACCTGGCCAAGATCAGAGTTCTCTGCCCACCGAGGTCACAGCAACCAGCAGGGACCTTTCTCCTGCTCTCCAGCACAGGCTTCCTCCCTCCACACGCTGGGAACTGCAGCACTCAGGGATCACAGACTTAGTCCTGGGCTGGGAGCAGGAGAGGCACAAGGAATATTCTGAAGCAATTCCAACCTCAGCGCTGTCCAGACCCAGGAGAAAGTGCTTCCCACACCGCTCTTGGAATTGTCCTGCCTGTCCCTTCCAGCTTCGGGAGTTTCTGTGGGGAGCCCGGATTATCGGTGTGCTTCAGAAGCTGCAGGTGCCTAAAGCATTCCCTGGGGAACGTGGAGCGTCCCTCGTGCCTTTCATTTCTTCTTCCCAAAAGAGTCTCCCCAGTGCTCTGCAATCTAGAAGAAAAGAAGGAAGACCAATTTATTCTGACATTAAGGAGGGTTCCTTATCCCAACACACTTGCAGGCAAAAAGCCATTTCTGCCACTCTGACAAATCCACTCGATCCACCGTCTAAACCCAATGGTAACCTACTTAAACATTGTTTCAAGAATCCTAGGGGACACCAGGCTTGGAACTCTCAGCAATGGCTCAGCTGGGCTACTGCAAGAACTTCCCCAGCCAGGGAAGCCAGCGCTCCCAGCCTGAAACACCACAGTTGCTACAAACTCGATCCACAACTTGCACACGCAGACAACACGAGGCGGCAGCAGCAGCAGCAGCTCCCGGGAACGTGAGCAGCAGCCCCTGCTCGCAGCTGCCTCAGCCCGGACTCCATGCAGCGCTCAGCCCGAGCTGCGGCGAGCTGACATTGTCCCTGGGTAGCCCTGGCCGGAAAATCCCGGGAAAACCCCCCCACACACCCCCCCCGCTTCCTCCGCACCGCTCAGCTTACTGCAAAGAGCAGCTCCCTCCCCTCCTGGCTGGCTGCTGCGGGCAGCTGCCTCCCTGCAGGGAGATGGGATGGCTCAGGCAGCTCCGCCGACTGTTCTGCCCCGACTCATTTGTGTCCAGCCTCGATTTCCCCGGGCCGGATGCCATTCCCAAGATGGCGGCCGCTGCAGGACCTTGGCCGAGAGAGGCGTCCTCGCCGCTGCCTGTCGGCGTCCGCCCGGCTCCCCCCCGCCGGTGGCCCCGCTGACCTCACAGCCGGTGACCGCACACCTGGAAACGCGCAGAAAATCTCACCGGGGCGGCGCCGTGGTCGGGATTTCGCACAGGCAATCGAAAAGACGCCTCCAAGGGTCCTTATTTTTTCCCGCCCTTTTGGCCGCCAACTTTTGAAGGTCGAGCCCGTCGCGGCGGCCGCCATCTTGGTAGTGGCTGAAGCCACTTCCGGTGGCGCCGCCATGTTTGTCATGGCAACCGTTGAGGCCCCCGCAGCTGTTTACACAGTCGCCTGATTAAAACTACTGCCGGAACCTACCCGCGGCGGCGCCGAGCCCTCACACCGTGCTCGCGCAGCTGGACACGTCATGAAAAATCGCGCCGGGGCGGCGCCGTGGTCGGGGTTTTGCACAGGCAGTCGAATAGACGCCTTAGCAGGTTCTTGCTTTTGGCCGCCATCTTTGGAAGTTCGGGCAGCAGCACTGCCCCGGAGCGCAGCCAGGGACGGGCATAGAGGAGCGTTGCAGTACCGCTCTGTGACCACAAGGTGGCAGCACCGCCCAGAGCACACGCCACGGCCGGGCACAGGGGAGCGCTGCAGTACCGCCCTGTGACCACAAGGTGGCAGCACCGCCCAGAGCACACGCCACGGCCGGGCACAGGGGAGCGCTGCAGTACCGCTCTGTGACCACCAGGTGGCAGCACTGCCCAGAGCACAGCCAGGCACTGGCACGGGGGAGCGCTGCAGTACCATGCTGTGACCACAAGGTGGCAGCACTGCCCCCAAGCTCAGAGAACGGAGGCAAAAAAGAACGTGTCCAAAAATCCCCTACCCAAATCCTCTAAAATAAATGTCCCTAAAGACCCCCAACCACAACTAAAAGAACCCTGCAACCAACCAAATTCAAACCAAAACAGCCTTCATTTCAAGCTATATTCCAATATTTTTATATTATTTTCATAATTACCATTTATCTTTTCTATTCATATCTATGTATTATACATCATATATGTAATAAGCAATATTATATATTTGTTTCCTTGATATTATTTTTTGGTTTTTTTATTTCTATTTTTAGTCCATGTATTTACATTTACATATTTTTGTATTTATTTTTAAAATTTCTATTTATTTATATTTTAAATTATATTTTAAACTATATGAATGCATTAACCTAACACATCAGAACCACAATTAATAAGAATTAAATTAGCCTGGTTTTCTAAGCAGGAAAGATTTCATTTTTATTAAAAATAATACTAATAAAAGGTCCATTTTCTCCTTCTGTGTTCTCTAGGACCCGGGGGTTGTGTTTCTGGGTTTCTTGCTTTGTTTTGGATTTTTTGGTTAGTAAACAATGAGGGTTGGAGTGTTACAACACAAAAAGTCTTTGTTTTATTGCTACCTCTGAAATACACCTCAACATCAAGCTACTGCTTTACTCTGTAAATGGGGTGGAATGAGAACTGTTAGCATGCAAAAAGGAAAAAGATGGCACCACGGGTGTTTACAGCTTTCTCAGTTCACAACTTTTATTTTAGCAGAAAATACAGAGGTTTTGCTAACTGCACTCTCCATCATATCCAGACATCCAGTGGACATCAACGTTGTTTTCAACAACTTTGTTGCCAACAGCCAAACTTCCACATACCTGGGGTAAGTAAGAGTAAAGGGAAAAAAAGGAACAAAGAAAACATGAAAAAATAAAAAACAAATAATAAAATAAAAAAAGAAATAAAAATTTTAAAATAAAATAAAATTTAAAAAAAAAACTAAGTTAAAAAAGAAAATTAAATTTTAAAATATTAAAATAAACAATAGAAAACACAAAATACAAAATAAGATAAAAAAATATTAAAATTTTAAAATTAAAATTAATCAAAAATCAAGTAATAGAAGAAAAAATAAAAATAAAAAATAAAAAATAAAACCAGAGGGTATTAAATATAAAACCTATTTAAAAATACAAACAAACAAAAAAACCCACCCATGAAAATATAAAACACAAAAAAAAGAAATACAAAAATCAAAAAGTAAAAAACCCCAAAATGTCAATAAAATATGAAATTAATTAATGCAGCTCTCCCCTCAGGCCACTGCCTAACACAGCTCCAGGAGCATCCTCGAGTATGCAGCCATAGGGAAAACAAACCCAGTGCATCCCAAAAAATAAGGTTTTCTAGACATCTCCCAGTTGTGCTTGGAAATAGATTCTATTTTAGTGGGAAGCTCACTTCAGACGATCATCCAAAGTGCCAAGGCAGGAAAGAACCACCCCATGGTGTCCAAGGAACAGCAGTTAGGCCAGGATTGAAGTTTTAATAGGATTTATGTCATTTAAAATGCAGTAAATTTAACTTTGCAAAGAGATGAATGACAGCAATTAAACACTAAGCAAGTTCTCCTGGGAATTTACAGAATTCTGCAGATATGGTGCTGAGCAATTCCTGACTTACCAACATTCACTTAGGGAGCATTTCTAAGGAAATTTACTAAGATGTACAAAAATTGCAATTGGGATGGAAAATTGGGAAAAGTAAATATTCCGTTGCTAAAATCAGAGAGAGGAAAAACATCAAATAACAGGAATTAATAATATCTAAATCCCAGCTTGCCTGGAAAACAAGCTCAGGAATTTCTAACATTGAAAACTTTTGGAACAGTGAGGAATTTGGTGGAAGGCCATGGAATGCTGATTTAAAATCTACTTCCTCTGCTCTGATTTTAATGGAAGTGGGAATGAAACATGTCAAGTTACTCCTAGCCAATACTTATCTGTATTTTGAGGGAGCAACAACAAAAAGAAATGCCAATCTTACTTGTATCCACAGATTTATTCCATCTGCATTAGAAAGTTAGGAAAAAAGTCAGAGTGCAGCAGAATAACTTATAAGCTCCAGACATCTCATCTCAATGTACATATACCATCTACAGTCCAACTACACCCGACATCACACATTTTAAAGTCCCCAGCACTTGTCCTATTACCCCTACACCCAGCTGTGCAGCAGGGCAGAGCAGTCCAGGCCAAACACACACCAACCCCAGTGACACAGGACACAACAAACCAGGGGACACAACAGGGACAGAAAACTCTCAGCAAGAAGAATGACCGTGATGACCAAGAGAACTCGCAAGGAGATCACAGAGATGACACCGATGGTGAGCTGGCCAGGCTCAGAGATCCGTGAAGGAACAAGATGATGACAAGATGACTTTTATCCCAAGAACCACAAAGATGGATGCCTGAGCACGCAGTGGTCAGAAGCCCCTGCCTATCTCTGCACTCTTACAAGACCTAACTTGCCATAATGGATCAGGCAGGGCACAGCTGTCCATACAGCTGAGAACAAGACCTGGAAAGAAATTGGACTGGATGCTTATGAAGAGAGATGGGATTGAGATACCTCTCTGAGATCAGAAATGCTCAGACTGATGCCAGGGTTGCTGAGAGGCCCCTTGAGGGCTGAGAAAAAAGGACAAGAAACCTAAAACACACAGAAGGAACGACAGAAAAGTGACAAACACTCACAAGGACTGCTCTGCCATGCACACCACAGCAGAGTGATCAAAAATGAGACTTCCACTTTACCTGCCTAAGGGGAAACATCTTGGACATCCCTGACTCAAAAACTCCTCCCACTGACTCCTGACCTGCACCCCACTTTCATCCTCTCACAGCCCTCCACTTATTTCTGGGATGGCCAGGGATGAGAATCCAATCGGGGTGCGAAGGAAGGCCGCTCTCCCTCTGGGAATTCCCTGCTGTCCCTGGGCTGTTGTCTCTCAGTCAGCTGCAAGAAAGAAAACCAACCATGAATGCCTGAGCCTAGCAGCACATCCCCCCAAACCCCCCAACTCTGGTACTCACCCTCTCCAGGAATGCCCTCGGGCCGCACGCCTCGGCCGCGCTCGGAGGCTGACGCTGATGGCGCAGGGTGTGCCTGGGTAAAGAGGAGACAAGGTGATGGGGCACTGCTGAAACTTGAGGGGACCCTCCCGCCTCCTCCCTGCCTCCATGACTCACCCCCTGCTCCTCAGGCATTACCAAAGTGTACCTGGAGGGCACCTTCAAATGGAGAAGATCAAGGCTTCATCACAGAACTCCTGTCACGCTCCTGGAGGGCTCACGAGGGAGGAGAATCGGCTCTGTCGTCAGCTTGGTGAGGGATGTTCGGCCTCATGTGGGTGGGCTGCCCTAAACACACAGCAATGGATGCTTAGAGTTGCACCAGAAAGTGAGACTGCAGCAACAGCAACTGCTTCTGTCCACCCATCACTGCTCACCTTGCCCACTTCACCTCGACTGCTGATATCTGCCTTTACTTCCTACAAATAAAGAGAAAAGAACAGAGCTGTAACAGAGCCACCATTTACACTTCTACCAACAGAAACAGTGACTGACCTGCTCAGGGGAACTCCCTCCTCACCCAGCAGGGGGCGCTCTGCCATGGTTGTAAATCCATCTGCATCTGAAAGAAAGTTAGAACAAAAGGTCAGAGTGCTGCAGGATAACTGACAGCTCCAGACCATCTCATGTCAGTCTGCATATACCATCTACAGTCCAACTACACCCCACATTACAAATTTCAAGTCCCCACCACTTGTCCTATTACCCCTACACCCAGCTGTGCAGCAGGGCAGAGCAGTCCAGGCCAAACACACACAACCCCAGTGACACAGGACACAACCAAACCAGGGGACACAACAGGGACAGAAAACTCTCAGCAAGAAGAATGACCATGATGACCAAGAGAACTCAGAAGGAGATGACTGAGATGAGACCGACAGTGAGCTGGCCAGGCTCAGAGATCCCTGCAGGAACAAGGTGATAACAGGATGACTTTTATGCCAAGAAGCACAAAGATGGATGCCTGAGCACGCAGTGGTCAGAAGCCCCTGCCTATCTCTGCACTCTTACAAGACTAAGCCGCCATAATGGATCAGGGCAGGGCACAGCTGTGGATACAGCTGGGAACAAGATCTGAAAAGAAACGGGACTGGATGCTTCTGGAGAGAGATGGGATTGAGATACCTCTCTGAGATCAGAAATGCTCAGACTGATGCCAAGGTTGCTGAGAGGCCCCTTGAGGGCTGAGAAAAAGACAAGAACCTAAAACACTGTTAGTTTTGAAAGAAGACAGGTATCTGCTAAGAGAGGCAGGGCCTCTCTTGGAATGGATAATTCAAATCCCCTTCCCTCAAATTATTATAATTTAGAAAATTAAAACGGCTCTCAGGCAGAGATATGGGAATAGGAATAACAGTTCTTTACTAATAGGTATAACAAGGCAAACAAACAACAACAACTACAGCAATTAATAGCGAAAACAGAACCAGGGACCTTGACGGAGCTTGGTCCCACAAAACCCGGGGCAGTCTGGTCTCTGGGGGACTTCAAAGAAAAGTACCAAGCTGGAACGGTGGGGAATCCCGGGCTGGTGGATCGGATGAAGTTCGGAGCTCAGTCGGTGGTCACTGGAGGGCAGAGACGTCTGGCAAGAAGGCCAGCGCGGGCCCGCGGTGCAGCAGCTCCAAAACAACGCCGAGGCAGTGGGACAGGATGCCCAGCCGAGGCAGCTCCAGCAGGGCAGCAAAAAGAGGAATCCGGATCTGGGCACACGCGCAGACGACGGCAGCTCTCTCTCCAGGATCAGATCCCGGTCGGTGCCAGTGAGAAACCCACACAGCAACGGCAGCCGCGTCCGCCCCGACACAGACCACACCAAAAGTGAAGCTGCCCCCCCCCCAGCCCCCGTCTTTCTCTCCCCCCCCCCCCTCGGGGAAAACTCCCGGAGACAAGGGTGTAGCCAAGTGCCAGCTTCTAGCTTTGTTTTCACCTGAGCACTCATAAGTACCCGGCAATCAGTTGCCTTGCAACCCTTGGGAAAAAATTCTATAGGTGAAAAGGATAAACAAGTCTAACCCCCAACATTAATCCACCCCGAATTTTTTCCCATACTAACATATTACATTTGAATTTAAACTGCTAAACTATATACATACATGCACTACCTTAATTATATACATATATACATGCAGATGTGGGTACGAATACAGTGGCATGGGTAGTTCACCCTAAAACAAGGTCTCCTTGAGGTATGCATCGGGTCTGTCCATCTTTTTGCATTACCCACCAAGTGCAACCTGGTCCCTGAGCGAAGACAACCCCACGGATGGGATTGTCTTTGCTGGAGGCAGGATTAACCCAAACAGTTTTTCCCAGCATACCTCTCATGTGTACCACTGGAACCTTATCCCCATCCATTGTTCTCAGGGGCTCAGACTGGGCTGGGCCTGCTCGGTTGCTGGAACCTCTGGTGTTCACTAACCATGTGGCCTTTGCTAAATTAATCTCCCAGTTCTTGAAGGACCCCCCACCCAGTGCCTTCAAGGTGGTTTTAAGCAGGCCATTGCATCGTTCAACTTTCCCGGCAGCTGGTGCATGATAAGGGATGTGATATATCCATTCAATGCCATGTTCTCTAGCCCAGGTGTTTACAAGGCTGTTCTTGAAATGGGTCCCATTGTCCGACTCAATTCTCTCAGGGGTGCCATGTCTCCAAAGACTTGTTTTTCAAGGCCCAGGATGGTATTCCGGGCAGTCGCATGGGGCACAGGGTAGGTCTCCAGCCATCCAGTGGTGGCTTCTACCATGGTCAGCACGTAGCGCTTGCCTTGGCGGGTCTGGGGAAGGGTGATGTAGTCAATCTGCCAGGCTTCCCCATACTTATATTTAGACCACCGTCCCCCATACCATAGGGGCTTCACCCGCTTGGCCTGTTTGATGGCAGCACATGTCTCACAGTCATGGATAACCTGGGAGATACTGTCCATGGTTAGATCCACCCCTCGGTCTCGTGCCCACTTATAGGTGGCATCTCTGCCTTGATGTCCTGAAGCATCATGGGCCCATCGAGCTAGGAACAGCTCTCCCTTGTGCTGCCAGTCTAAGTCTATCTTTGATACTTCTATCTTGGCAGCTTGATCTACTTGCTCATTGTTTCGGTGCTCCTCATTAGCTCTGCTCTTGGGGACATGGGCATCTACATGGCGGACTTTCACAGGTAGCTTCTCTACCCGAGTGGCAATGTCCTTCCACTCATCAGCAGCCCAGATTGGTTTTCCCCGACGCTGCCAGTTGGCCTTTTTCCACCTTTCCAGCCAACCCCACAGAGCATTGGCCACCATCCACGAATCAGTGTAGAGGTAGAGCTTTGGCCACTTCTCTCTTTCAGCAATGTCCAGGGCTAACTGAATGGCTTTGAGTTCAGCAAGTTGACTCGATCCACCTTCTCCTTCAGTGGCTTGTGCAACTTGTCGTGTGGGGCTCCATACAGCTGCCTTCCATTTCCGGTTCATGCCTACAATGCGACAGGAACCATCAGTGAAAAGAGCGTACTGTGTCTCTTCCACTGGCAGTTGGTTGTACGGTGGTGCTTCTTCAGCCCGTGTCACTTGTTCCTGCTCCTCTTCATCCATGAGACCAAAGCTTTCACCTTCCGGCCAGTTGGTAATAACTTCCAAAATCCCAGGGCGGTTTGGGTTTCCAATACGGGCGCGCTGTGTGATGAGGGCAATCCATTTGCTCCATGTGGCGTCGGTGGCATGGTGGGTAGAGGGAACCTTTCCTTTAAACATCCACCCCAGCACAGGCAGTCGGGGTGCCAGGAGGAGTTGCGCCTCTGTACCAATCACCTCCGAGGCGGCTTGAACTCCTTCATAGGCGGCCAAGATTTCCTTCTCCGTGGGAGTATAGTTGGCTTCAGACCCTCTGTAGCTTCGGCTCCAGAATCCCAGTGGTCGGCCTCGAGTCTCACCCGGCACCTTCTGCCATAGGCTCCAGGACAGGCCATTGTTCCCGGCTGCTGAGTAGAGCACATTCTTTACCTCTGGTCCCGTCCTCACTGGGCCAAGGGCTACCGCATGAGCGATCTCCTGCTTGATCTGGGCAAAGGCTTGCTGCTGTTCAGGGCCCCAGTGGAAATCATTCTTCTTGCGGGTAACCAGGTAGAGAGGGCTCACAATCTGGCTGTACTCGGGAATGTGCATTCTCCAAAAGCCTATGGCACCTAGGAAAGCTTGTGTTTCCTTCTTGCTGGTCGGTGGAGACATTGCGGTGATCTTGTTGATTACCTCTGTGGGTATCTGGCGACGACCATCTTGCCACTTTACCCCTAAGAACTGGATCTCTCGGGCAGGTCCCTTGACCTTGCTCTTCTTGATGGCAAAGCCGCTTCCAGGAGAATCTGGATGATCTTCTCCCCTTTTCAAACACTTCCATTGCCGTGTTCCCCCACACAATGATGTCATCAATTACTGCAGATGTTCTGGAGCCTCTCCTTTTCCAGTGCAGCCTGGATCAGTCCATGGCAGATGGTGGACTGTGCTTCCACCCTGGGGCAGTCGGTTCCAGGTGTACTGCACGCCCCTCCATGTGAACGCAAACTGAGGCCTGCACTCTGCAGCCAGAGGAATGGAGAAAAATGCATTAGCAATGTCAATAGTGGCATACCACTTCGCTGCCTTGGACTCCAGCTCGTACTGGAGTTCCAGCATGTCCGGCACAGCAGCGCTCAGCGGTGGTGTCACTTCATTCAATGCACGATAGTCCACAGTCAGTCTCCATTCTCCATCAGACTTGCGCACAGGCCAGATGGGCTGTTGAAGGGTGAGTGGGTTTTGCTGACCACCCCTTGGCTCTCCAGCTCCCGGATCATCTTGTGGATGGGGATCACGGCATCTCGATTGGTCCGATACTGCCGGCGGTGCACCGTCGAGGTGGCAACTGGTACTCCACCGGTGTCCTTGCAACCTCAGTGCACTTTCAGAGTCGCTCCACGTCATCTGAGAGCCTCTCAATGTATGCCAGGAAGGGATAATACCAGTGCTAGAGGGCCCTGCTCTAGCAGGGGCACGGGAAAACCAGTTTTGGACGGTGGATTCGATGGCCTGGCACATCAGAGCCAAGAATATGAAGCTTGGTAGATACTGGGCGCAGTGTACCCTGATGCCATCGGGACATGTGGGGCAGAACCCATTTCCATTGCTGGAGTGACAGGGGATCACAGCAACTGACTCTGGTGGAAGCCGAGGTGAGCCTGACCAGGAAGGAGTGGCAGAAACATCTGATTGCAACCGGCCCAAAGGCCCGTGTATCCTGGGCATTGACTTCCTCCGGAATGGGTATTACAAAGACCCTAAGGGACTCAGATGGGCTTTGGAATAGCTGCTGTGGAGGCAGAGGGCATCAAGAAATTGAACACCTTGCCTGGACTGTCAGAGAACCCATCTGCAGTAGGACACCTGAAGGTAGAAGAACAACGAGTACCAGTTGCCACCTCGACGGTGCACCGCCGGCAGTATCGGACCAATCGAGATGCCGTGATCCCCATCCACAAGATGATCCGGGAGCTGGAGAGCCAAGGGGTGGTCAGCAAAACCCACTCACCCTTCAACAGCCCCATCTGGCCTGTGCGCAAGTCTGATGGAGAATGGAGACTGACTGTGGACTATCGTGCATTGAATGAAGTGACACCACCGCTGAGCGCTGCTGTGCCGGACATGCTGGAACTCCAGTACGAGCTGGAGTCCAAGGCAGCGAAGTGGTATGCCACTATTGACATTGCTAATGCATTTTTCTCCATTCCTCTGGCTGCAGAGTGCAGGCCTCAGTTTGCGTTCACATGGAGGGGCGTGCAGTACACCTGGAACCGACTGCCCCAGGGGTGGAAGCACAGTCCCACCATCTGCCATGGACTGATCCAGGCTGCACTGGAAAAGGGAGAGGCTCCAGAACATCTGCAGTATATTGATGACATCATTGTGTGGGGGAACACGGCAATGGAAGTGTTTGAGAAAGGGGAGAAGATCATCCAGATTCTCCTGGAAGCCGGCTTTGCCATCAAGAAGAGCAAGGTCAAGGGACCTGCCCAAGAGATCCAGTTCTTAGGGGTAAAGTGGCAAGATGGTCGTCGCCAGATACCCACAGAGGTAATCAACAAGATCACCGCGATGTCTCCACCAACCAGCAAGAAGGAAACACAAGCTTTCCTAGGTGCCATAGGCTTTTGGAGAATGCACATTCCCGAGTACAGCCAGATTGTGAGCCCTCTCTACCTGGTTACCCGCAAGAAGAATGATTTCCACTGGGGCCCTGAACAGCAGCAAGCCTTTGCCCAGATCAAGCAGGAGATCGCTCATGCGGTAGCCCTTGGCCCAGTGAGGACAGGACCAGAGGTAAAGAATGTGCTCTACTCAGCAGCGGGAACAATGGCCTGTCCTGGAGCCTATGGCAGAAGGTGCCGGGTGAGACTCGAGGCCGACCACTGGGATTCTGGAGCCGAAGCTACAGAGGGTCTGAAGCCAACTACACTCCCACAGAGAAGGAAATCTTGGCTGCCTATGAAGGAGTTCAAGCCGCCTCGGAGGTGATTGGTACAGAGGCGCAACTCCTCCTGGCACCCCGACTGCCTGTGCTGGGGTGGATGTTTAAAGGAAAGGTTCCCTCTACCCACCATGCCACCGACGCCACATGGAGCAAATGGATTGCCCTCATCACACAGCGCGCCCGTATTGGAAACCCAAACCGCCCTGGGATTTTGGAAGTTATTACCAACTGGCCGGAAGGTGAAAGCTTTGGTCTCATGGATGAAGAGGAGCAGGAACAAGTGACACGGGCTGAAGAAGCACCACCGTACAACCAACTGCCAGTGGAAGAGACACAGTACGCTCTTTTCACTGATGGTTCCTGTCGCATTGTAGGCATGAACCGGAAATGGAAGGCAGCTGTATGGAGCCCCACACGACAGGTTGCACAAGCCACTGAAGGAGAAGGTGGATCGAGTCAACTTGCTGAACTCAAAGCCATTCAGTTAGCCCTGGACATTGCTGAAAGAGAGAAGTGGCCAAAGCTCTACCTCTACACTGATTCGTGGATGGTGGCCAATGCTCTGTGGGGTTGGCTGGAAAGGTGGAAAAAGGCCAACTGGCAGCGTCGGGGAAAACCAATCTGGGCTGCTGATGAGTGGAAGGACATTGCCACTCGGGTAGAGAAGCTACCTGTGAAAGTCCGCCATGTAGATGCCCATGTCCCCAAGAGCAGAGCTAATGAGGAGCACCGAAACAACGAGCAAGTAGATCAGGCTGCCAAGATAGAAGTATCAAAGATAGACTTAGACTGGCAGCACAAGGGAGAGCTGTTCCTAGCTCGATGGGCCCATGATGCTTCAGGACATCAAGGCAGAGATGCCACCTATAAGTGGGCACGAGACCGAGGGGTGGATCTAACCATGGACAGTATCTCCCAGGTTATCCATGACTGTGAGACATGTGCTGCCATCAAACAGGCCAAGCGGGTAAAGCCCCTATGGTATGGGGGACGGTGGTCTAAATATAAGTATGGGGAAGCCTGGCAGATTGACTACATCACCCTTCCCCAGACCCGCCAAGGCAAGCGCTACGTGCTGACCATGGTAGAAGCCACCACTGGATGGCTGGAGACCTACCCTGTGCCCCATGCTACTGCCCGGAATACCATCCTGGGCCTTGAAAAACAAGTCCTTTGGAGACATGGCACCCCTGAGAGAATTGAGTCGGACAATGGGACCCATTTCAAGAACAGCCTTGTAAACACCTGGGCTAGAGAACATGGCATTGAATGGATATATCACATCCCTTATCATGCACCAGCTGCCGGGAAAGTTGAACGATGCAATGGCCTGCTTAAAACCACCTTGAAGGCACTGGGTGGGGGGTCCTTCAAGAACTGGGAGATTAATTTAGCAAAGGCCACATGGTTAGTGAACACCAGAGGTTCCAGCAACCGAGCAGGCCCAGCCCAGTCTGAGCCCCTGAGAACAATGGATGGGGATAAGGTTCCAGTGGTACACATGAGAGGTATGCTGGGAAAAACTGTTTGGGTTAATCCTGCCTCCAGCAAAGACAATCCCATCCGTGGGGTTGTCTTCGCTCAGGGACCAGGTTGCACTTGGTGGGTAATGCAAAAAGATGGACAGACCCGATGCATACCTCAAGGAGACCTTGTTTTAGGGTGAACTACCCATGCCACTGTATTCGTACCCACATCTGCATGTATATATGTATATAATTAAGGTAGTGCATGTATGTATATAGTTTAGCAGTTTAAATTCAAATGTAATATGTTAGTATGGGAAAAAATTCGGGGTGGATTAATGTTGGGGGTTAGACTTGTTTATCCTTTTCACCTATAGAATTTTTTCCCAAGGGTTGCAAGGCAACTGATTGCCGGGTACTTATGAGTGCTCAGGTGAAAACAAAGCCTAGAAGCTGGCACTTGGCTACACCCTTGTCTCCGGGAGTTTTCCCCGAGGGGGGGGGGGAGAGAAAGACGGGGGCTGGGGGGGGGACAGCTTCACTTTGGGTCTGGTCTGTGTCGGGGGCGGACGCGGCTGCCGTGGCTGTGTGGGTTTCTCACTGGCACCGACGGGATCTGATCCTGGAGAGAGAGCTGCCGTCGTCTGCGCGTGTGCCCAGATCCGGATTCCTCTTTTTTTGCTGCCCTGCTGGAGCTGCCTCGGCTGGGCATCCTGTCCCACTGCCTCGGCGTTGTTTTGGAGCTGCTGCACCGCGGGCCCGCGCTGGCCTTCTTTGCCAGACGTCTCTGCCCTCCAGTGACCACCGACTGAGCTCCGAACTTCATCCGATCCACCAGCCCGGGATTCCCCACCGTTCCAGCTTGGTACTTTTCTTTGAAGTCCCCCAGAGACCAGACTGCCCCGGGTTTTGTGGGACCAAGCTCCGTCAAGGTCCCTGGTTCTGTTTTCGCTATTAATTGTTGTAGTTGTTGTTTGTTTGCCTTGTTATACCGATTAGTAAAGAACTGTTATTCCTATTCCCATATCTCTGCCTGAGAGCCGCTTTAATTTTCTAAATTATAATAATTTGAGGGAAGGGGATTTGAATTATCCATTCCAAGAGAGGCCCTGCCTCTCTGTAGCAGATACCTGTCTTCTTTCAAAACTAAGACAGTGTTTTAGGTTTCTTGTCTTTTTTCTCAGCCCTCAAGGGGCCTCTCAGCAACCTTGGCATCAGTCTGAGCATTTCTGATCTCAGAGAGGTATCTCAATCCCATCTCTCTCCAGAAGCATCCAGTCCCGTTTCTTTTCAGATCTTGTTCCCAGCTGTATCCACAGCTGTGCCCTGCCCTGATCCATTATGGCGGCTTAGGTCTTGTAAGAGTGCAGAGATAGGCAGGGGCTTCTGACCACTGCGTGCTCAGGCATCCATCTTTGTGCTTCTTGGCATAAAAGTCATCCTGTTATCACCTTGTTCCTGCAGGGATCTCTGAGCCTGGCCAGCTCACTGTCGGTCTCATCTCAGTCATCTCCTTCTGAGTTCTCTTGGTCATCATGGTCATTCTTCTTGCTGAGAGTTTTCTGTCCCTGTTGTGTCCCCTGGTTTGTTGTGTCCTGTGTCACTGGGGTTGGTGTGTGTTTGGCCTGGACTGCTCTGCCCTGCTGCACAGCTGGGTGTAGGGGTAATAGGACAAGTGGTGGGGACTTGAAATTTGTAATGTGGGGTGTAGTTGGACTGTAGATGGTATATGCAGACTGACATGAGATGTCTGGAGCTGTCAGTTATCCTGCAGCACTCTGACCTTTTGTTCTAACTTTCTTTCAGATGCAGATGGATTTACAACCATGGCAGAGCGCCCCCTGCTGGGTGAGGAGGGAGTTCCCCTGAGCAGGTCAGTCACTGTTTCTGTTGGTAGAAGTGTAAATGGTGGCTCTGTTACAGCTCTGTTCTTTCTCTTTATTTGTAGGAAGTAAAGGCAGATATCAGCAGTCGAGGTGAAGTGGGCAAGGTGAGCAGTGATGGGTGGACAGAAGCAGTTGCTGTTGCTGCAGTCTCACTTTCTGGTGCAACTCTAAGCATCCATTGCTGTGTGTTTAGGGCAGCCCACCCACATGAGGCCGAACATCCCTCACCAAGCTGACGACAGAGCCGATTCTCCTCCCTCGTGAGCCCTCCAGGAGCGTGACAGGAGTCTGTGATGAAGCCTTGATCTTCTCCATTTGAAGGTGCCCTCCAGGTACACTTTGGTAATGCCTGAGGAGCAGGGGGTGAGTCATGGAGGCAGGGAGGAGGCGGGAGGGTCCCCTCAAGTTTCAGCAGTGCCCCATCACCTTGTCTCCTCTTTACCCAGGCACACCCTGCGCCATCAGCGTCAGCCTCCGAGCGCGGCCGAGGCGTGCGGCCCGAGGGCATTCCTGGGAGAGGGTGAGTACCAGAGTTGGGGGGTTTGGGGGATGTGCTGCTAGGCTCAGGCATTCATGGTTGGTTTTCTTTCTTGCAGCTGACTGAGAGACAACAGCCCAGGGACAGCAGGGAATTCCCAGAGGGAGAGCGGCCTTCCTTCGCACCCGATTGGATTCTCATCCCTGGCCATCCCAGAAATAAGTGGAGGGCTGTGAGAGGATGAAAGTGGGGTGCAGGGTCAGGAGTCAGTGGGAGGAGTTTTTGAGTCAGGGATGTCCAAGATGTTTCCCCTTAGGCAGGTAAAGTGGAAGTCTCATTTTTGATCACTCTGCTGTGGTGTGCATGGCAGAGCAGTCCTTGTGAGTGTTGTCACTTTTCTGTCGTTCCTTCTGTGTGTTTTAGGTTTCTTGTCTTTTTTCTCAGCCCTCAAGGGGCCTCTCAGCAACCCTGGCATCAGTCTGAGCATTTCTGATCTCAGAGAGGTATCTCAATCCCATCTCTCTTCATAAGCATCCAGTCCAATTTCTTTCCAGGTCTTGTTCTCAGCTGTATGGACAGCTGTGCCCTGCCTGATCCATTATGGCAAGTTAGGTCTTGTAAGAGTGCAGAGATAGGCAGGGGCTTCTGACCACTGCGTGCTCAGGCATCCATCTTTGTGGTTCTTGGGATAAAAGTCATCTTGTCATCATCTTGTTCCTTCACGGATCTCTGAGCCTGGCCAGCTCACCATCGGTGTCATCTCTGTGATCTCCTTGCGAGTTCTCTTGGTCATCACGGTCATTCTTCTTGCTGAGAGTTTTCTGTCCCTGTTGTGTCCCCTGGTTTGTTGTGTCCTGTGTCACTGGGGTTGGTGTGTGTTTGGCCTGGACTGCTCTGCCCTGCTGCACAGCTGGGTGTAGGGGTAATAGGACAAGTGCTGGGGACTTTAAAATGTGTGATGTCGGGTGTAGTTGGACTGTAGATGGTATATGTACATTGAGATGAGATGTCTGGAGCTTATAAGTTATTCTGCTGCACTCTGACTTTTTTCCTAACTTTCTAATGCAGATGGAATAAATCTGTGGATACAAGTAAGATTGGCATTTCTTTTTGTTGTTGCTCCCTCAAAATACAGATAAGTATTGGCTAGGAGTAACTTGACATGTTTCATTCCCACTTCCATTAAAATCAGAGCAGAGGAAGTAGATTTTAAATCAGCATTCCATGGCCTTCCACCAAATTCCTCACTGTTCCAAAAGTTTTCAATGTTAGAAATTCCTGAGCTTGTTTTCCAGGCAAGCTGGGATTTAGATATTATTAATTCCTGTTATTTGATGTTTTTCCTCTCTCTGATTTTAGCAACGGAATATTTACTTTTCCCAATTTTCCATCCCAATTGCAATTTTTGTACATCTTAGTAAATTTCCTTAGAAATGCTCCCTAAGTGAATGTTGGTAAGTCAGGAATTGCTCAGCACCATATCTGCAGAATTCTGTAAATTCCCAGGAGAACTTGCTTAGTGTTTAATTGCTGTCATTCATCTCTTTGCAAAGTTAAATTACTGCATTTTAATGACATAAATCCTATTAAAACTTCAATCCTGGCCTAACTGCTGTTCCTTGGACACCATGGGGTGGTTCTTTCCTGCCTTGGCACCTTTGGATGATCGTCTGAAGTGAGCTTCCCACTAAAATAGAATCTATTTCCAAGCACAACTGGGAGATGTCTAGAAACCTTATTTTTGGGATGCACTGGGTTTGTTTTCCCTATGGCTGCATACTCGAGGATGCTCCTGGAGCTGTGTTAGGCAGTGGCCTGAGGGGAGAGCTGCATTAATTAATTTCATATTTTATTGACATTTTGGGGTTTTTTACTTTTTGATTTTTGTATTTCTTTTTTTTGTGTTTTATATTTTCATGGGTGGGTTTTTTTGTTTGTTTGTATTTTTAAATAGGTTTTATATTTAATACCCTCTGGTTTTATTTTTTAATTTTTTATTTTATTTTTTCTTCTATTACTTGATTTTTTGATTAATTTTAATTTTTAAAATTTTAATATTTTTTTATCTTATTTTGTATTTTGTGTTTTCTATTGTTTATTTTAATATTTTAAAATTTAATTTTCTTTTTTAACTTAGTTTTTTTTTTAAATTTTATTTTATTTTAAAATTTTTATTTCTTTTTTTATTTTATTATTTGTTTTTTATTTTTTCATGTTTTCTTTGTTCCTTTTTTTCCCTTTACTCTTACTTACCCAGGTATGTGGAAGTTTGGCTGTTGGCAACAAAGTTGTTGAAACACGTTGATGTCCACTGGATGTCTGGATATGATGGAGAGTGCAGTTAGCAAAACCTCTGTATTTTCTGCTAAAATAAAAGTTGTGAACTGAGAAAGCTGTAAACACCGTGGTGCCATCTTTTTCCTTTTTGCATGCTAACAGTTCTCATTCCACCCATTTACAGAGTAAAGCAGTAGCTTGATGTTGAGGTGTATTCAGAGGTAGCAATAAAACAAAGACTTTTTGTGTTGTAACACTCCAACCTCATTGTTTACTAACCAAAAATCCAAAACAAAGCAGAAACCCAGAAACACAACCCCCGGGTCCTAGAGAACACAGAAGGAGAAATGGACCTTTTAATTAGTATTATTTTAATAAAAATGAAATCTTTCCTGCTTAGAAAACCAGGCTAATTAATTCTTATTAATTGTGGTTCTGATGTGTTAGGTTAATGCATTCATATAGTTTAAAATATAATTTAAAATATAAATAAATAGAATTTTAAAAATAAATACAAAAATATGTAAATGTAATACATGGACTAAAAATAGAAATAAAAAAACCAAAAATAATATCAAGGAAACAAATATATAATATTGCTTATTACATATATGATGTATAATACATAGATATGAATAGAAAAGATAAATGGTAATTATGAAATAATATAAAAATATTGGAATATAGCTTGAAATGAAGGCTGTTTTGGTTTGATTTGGTTGGTTGCAGGGTTCTTTTAGTTGTGGTTGGGGGTCTTTAGGGACATTTATTTTAGAGGATTTGGGTAGGGGATTTTGGACACGTTCTTTTTTGCCTCCGTTCTCTGAGCTTGGGGGCAGTGCTGCCACTTGTGGTCACAGCATGGTACTGCAGCGCTCCCCCGTGCCAGTGCCTGGCTGTGCTCTGGGCAGTGCTGCCACCTGGTGGTCACAGAGCGGTACTGCAGCGCTCCCCTGTGCCCGGCCGTGGCGTGTGCTCTGGGCGGTGCTGCCACCTTGTGGTCACAGGGCGGTACTGCAGCGCTCCCTGTGCCCCGGCCGTGGCGTGTGCTCTGGGCGGTGCTGCCACCTTGTGGTCACAGAGCGGTACTGCAACGCTCCTCTATGCCGTCCCTGGCTGCGCTCCGGGGCAGTGCTGCTGCCCGAATTCCAAAGATGGCGGCCAAAGCAAGAACTGCTAAGGGTCTATTCGACTGCCTGTGCAAAACCCCGACCACGGCGCCGCCCGGCGCGATTTTTCATGACGTGTCCAGCTGCGGAGCACGGTGTGAGGGCTCGGCGCCGCCGCGGGTAGGTTCCGGCAGTAGTTTTAATCAGGCGACTGTGTAAACAGCTGCGGGGGCCTCAACGGTTGCCATGACAAACATGGCGGCGCCACCGGAAGTGGCTTCAGCCACTACCAAGATGGCGGCCGCCGCGACGGGCTCGACCTTCAAAGTTGGCGGCCAAAAGGGCGGGAAAAAATAAGGACCCTTGGAGGCGTCTTTTCGATTGCCTGTGCGAAATCCCGACCACGGCGCCGCCCCGGTGAGATTTTCTGCCGCGTTTCCAGGTGTGCGGTCACCGGCTGTGAGGTCAGCGGGGCCACCGGCGGGGGGGAGCCGGGCGGACGCCGACAGGCAGCGGCGAGGACGCTCTCTCGGCCAAGGTCCTGCAGCGGCCGCCATCTTGGGAATGGCATCCGGCCCGGGGAATCGAGGCTGGACACAAATGAGTCGGGGCAGAACAGTCGGCGGAGCTGCCTGAGCCATCCATCTCCTGCAGGGAGGCAGCTGCCCGCAGCAGCCAGCCAGGAGGGGAGGGAGCTGCTCTTTGCAGTAAGCTGAGCGGTGCGGAGGAAGCGGGGGGGGTGTGTGGGGGGGTTTTCCCGGGATTTTCCGGCAGGCTACCCAGGGACAATGTCAGCTCGCCGCAGCTCGGGCTGAGCGCTGCATGGAGTCCGGGCTGAGGCAGTGCGAGCAGGGGCTGCTGCTCACGTTCCCGGGAGCTGCTGCTGCTGCTGCCGCCTCGTGTTGTCTGCGTGTGCAAGTTGTGGATCGAGTTTGTAGCAACTGTGGTGTTTCAGGCTGGGAGCGCTGGCTTCCCTGGCTGGGGAAGTTCTTGCAGTAGCCCAGCTGAGCCATTGCTGAGAGTTCCAAGCCTGGTGTCCCTAGGATTCTTGAAACAATGTTTAAGTAGGTTACCATTGGGTTTAGACGGTGGATCGAGTGGATTTGTCAGAGTGGCAGAAATGGTTTTTGCCTGCAAGTGTGTTGGGATAAGGAACCCTCCTTAATGTCAGAATAAATTGGTCTTCCTTCTTTTCTTTCTAGATTGCAGAGCACTGGGGAGACTCTTTGGGAAGAAGAAATGAAAGGCACGAGGGACGCTCCACGTTCCCAGGGATGCTTTAGGCACCTGCAGCTTCTGAAGCACACCGATATCCGGGCTCCACAGAACCTCCCGAAGCTGGAAGGGACAGGCAGGACAATTCAAGAGCGGTGTGGGAAGCACTTTCTCCTGGGTCTGGACAGCGCTGAGGTTGGAATTGTTCAGAATATTCCTTGTGCCTCTCCTGCTCCCAGCCCAGGACTAAGTCTGTGATCCCTGAGTGGCTGCAGTTCCCAGCGTGTGGAGGGAGGAAGCCTGTGCTGGAGAGCAGGAGAAAGGTCCCTGCTGGTTGCTGTGACCTCGGTGGGCAGAGAACTCTGATCTTGGCCAGGTGTGTTGGTGAGTATCGAATCAATCCTGCCTTCTTTTGAACGAGTTGTTTAATGAGTCCTCGCAGGGAAAGCTTTTAGCCGGCTGCAGTTCCAGTTTCTGTGTCACGGTTTCTGCTGTTTTTATCCACAAATTACAAACCCTTAGGTTTGCTGATTAACTCCTGAAAAGGTACACAAACTTGGAAGGGAACTGGGGTTTGGTAGTGGGATCTTATGGCCCTTTGAGGCACTTGGGTTCAACCCCGTTTTGGTGCCCAGGGAACTCCCTGGGCGTTTCTCCCAGGCTGAGCAGACAGTACTCTGACAGTTTGTTGGTGTCTGTGGCTGGGATTGGGAACGTGTCTCTCCCTGATGCAGCTTTTTCTTCCAGAGGTGAAGCACATGTACATAAAGGTGAACAGAAATGTTCTGGGTTCACACAGGAGTTGGACCTGAGGAAGTACCAGTTCTTCCGTTTCTACCAGTTCTGTTTTGAGGTAAGAGTCCCATTTTAGGTATCCGACAATTCTTCAGAAATTTACAGAAAAATGGCATAAAATAACAGTTGAAATTCTCATTTCCCATAGTGGTTGAATGAAGGGCCTTCTTTCTGGTGTTCACATTGGAATTAAAGTGTTCATTTCTGTGGGGGTTTTGTTGTTTTCTAATACCAAGGGCATGAGTTGTCTGTTGTGTCGGCTGTGAGACAATAAACAGAATATTCTTCCCCAGCTGTAGTTCATTTATTCTGGGTTTGATTTAACATTGAGTTCAACTTGAAGTGTTTTAGACAGCAGCTTCTACAATCCTTTCCACCGCTGTTGGGCTTGCAGCTGCTCTTCCTGATGGATGTGAGTGATTACATGTGGATTGGAATGGAAATGGAGAAGTTCCAAAGGCTTGGTAGCCTGGCTGGCAGGGGTTTGTTGCTCCTAGGGCAGGTATTGTTTGGAAATGGTTAAGTTGATGGTGATGTTTTCCTTTTGTGCTTCAGTACAGTGGTGGATCCCTCCCAGAGACTTCTTGGGGGAAGGCTGCTGACTACGCATTGCTGTTGAGTTATGATACCAGAGGATTTCAGGTATTTTCCTTCTTTCCCGTCCTTTGTGTGAGAGGGCTCCCAGGTTAGAGATTTAAAAAGAAAGCACAAAAAAACCCCAAATACAGAGTTTGCGTGGCTTTGAGATTTCAGTTCAAAGCGGAGGAGCCAGCTGGACTCGTTGCTCCCTTGACTGTTCCTTAGTTGTATTTTGTGTGGAGGGGGATATATGGCTTATGTCTAAACCAGTCTCTACCTTACCCTGAAACTGAACAGGTTCCTGCTTCTGAGCCTAGTGTGGGCTTGGTGGTGGTGCCTCGCCAGGGGCCTTTTCTTTTGGGGGTCTCTATTCCCCAGCGCATATTTGTTACCTGACAAGCTCAGCAGTGAGGGGAAACTCACGTCCAAGAGCTCCAGGTTTGGAGCATCACCCTGAGTTTTTCAGGTATCAGGAATCTGGCAATGATAAAATTGTCTTGCTACTGAAGATCCTGTAGAGAGCCCCTTGTATGAGCTTTGACAGGAGAAGGCATTTAAGATTATGAAAGATAATCAGGTTGCCAAAAGTGCAGAGGTTCAAATTGTAGCTCAAGGCAAACCAGTGAGAAAGACCAAGGGGAGGATTGTTAAAAAAGACCTATAAAAATAATAATTTGGCTTTCGCATTTGTGTATTAGTTTCTTATATGTGTTATGATTGTGAGCAGATGGCAATTTAAAACACCTTTTAGCTGCTTGCTTAATATAACTTAATGCCTCATTATAAGTCACACCAGATGTGCCTACATAGAAAATAGAGTGTGACAACTCTATTATGTTGGTGTGTGCACCTTAGGCTTATAGAAATCAATAATGGGGTGAATGTATTTTACGTAGGCCCTTAGCAAAACATAAAATGTTCAGTACCTGCGTGTAACAGAGAGAAAATGCATAAAGCAATGTTTCCACGTCTGGCTGGCTGTTCAAGTGATAAACTGTGACCACCAGCCAGGCTGGGGAGGCAGAGGATTGGGAACAGGAGCTTGCCACTGCCTCGGGAGAGTCTCTGATGTCCCAAAACCCAGCAGGAGCAACGTTTGTGGTTTAACATCCCTTAAAAGATGCCAAGGCGGAAATGCGGACTGGCTGGAGCAGGGATGGTTCCAGCGAGGGTACGCGTGCGAGGTTTCCACAGTCGTCCCTTGCTGCCCAGGTTTGGATGAGGCAGGGCTGGTGGACTGTCCCTGTGTTTTGCTCTGCAGGAGAGGAAGCCAACATGCCGAGGAGGAAGAGGAGGAGTGTGGGGGTGGAGGACAGCGCCACCAAGGTGGGGGGCACAGGGCCAGTAGAGACGTTGCCTTCCAAGGAGAGGACTGTCATGCCCATTGGAATTTGGGGTTTGTGGCCAATGAAAAAGGGTTGTTCCCGTTTTCTTCCTGGTTTGCTGTCCTTAGAGAGAAATTTGTGGAAGTTCGTTTTTGATGAGTTTTGCTGGGTTTTGAAGGAAGTGTACCCCTGGGGCAAGAAATCCGCACAGCCTCTGTGGCCCCCATGCCACCTGAACAGTCCCTGGGCTGGGGCCTCCTTGTTTCCTCCTTCTCGCAGGCTCGGATGAAGCCCTTCTGTTTCCAAGGGAGGGAAAAGCCAGCAGGATGGGAACCAGAGTGGCTTTAGAAAGGCCTCCAAGGGGAAAGGTGTTTTGTCGCAGACACGATTGCCAGTCCTCCGGAGCAGCCGGACCTGTGCGTCCCCGTAGTAGGCAGAGGTTGCCTTCCCTCCTCCCTCCCTCCGCTGCTGCACTTTGGCTTTTCCTGGGTTTGGGGGTCTGAGGGAGAAGTTCTTTGTCATTCAGGGCAGAATTGGCCCGGTCCTACTAAAGCTGGATGGATCTTTTATGCCTTGGTTTTGGATACCCATTTTGTGTTTTCTCTCTGTTGCTGACACCGTGTGCGTGAAGCGCAGCCCAACCTTTTCAGTGCTGCTCCTTCAGTTTCGATTCATAGTTTAACAAGAAGCGAGTAATTTGCTGCCTGTGGTAATTGGTAAGGACCAGGCTCCCTCTTTGTTTATAATTTCCAGAGAAAACAGCAAGAATCCTGCAAGAGCTTCCCCCAGTGAACACCTGCCCAGACCGCACGCTGGGTTGCACACACACGAGGCGCAATCCCTGCTGGAATGCCAGTCACAGCCCCCAGACCAATGTTGCAAGTTTAAGTCTCACAGCCTGAGCAGGAGCAATCTCTTGCTCTGGACATGGAAACCAGTTTGTTCATTGTTAAGCACCAGACTCAGTTAATGATGAGTGCGTGTAATGGGTTTAAGTGTGCACATTGGAGGAAGCACTGGAGCAAACAACACTGCTCCACCTTTTGACAGCCCTCTGGGTTGGGATCGTTGATTTGTGGTGTTGAAATCTCCTCACAGAATCCTCGGGGCTGAAGCAAAGACAAGGGAACCTTTTGAGATGGGAAAGAGCCAGAGCCAGTTGTGTGGAAAGGAAAATAAGATTGGTAAGTGCTACAACCTTTGTTTCTTCGCCGTGTGTCCTGAGCTCTGTATCAGGAATGGGAAGCTCTGGCAATTCTGGAGGACATGGTGTGTGAGAAGGGGAAATCCACCAGGCAATTGATCTCTCCTC
>JAJEOU010001669.1:0-45563 GCA_021534815.1 Acrocephalus arundinaceus | reverse complement strand
CCAGCGCTGGGGAGAAGCTGTGGGGGGAAGGAGCCACCCTGAGCAGGGCAGGGCTGCTGCTGCTGCTGCTGCTGCTGAGAGGGGCTGTGTGGGGCAGGGCTGCTCCCAGCTCCACATCAGCCTGGGCACAGCTGCGGAGGACACTTGCCAAAAGAAGGTAAGCCTGGCACTGCTGTAAAGATTAGGAGCTTTACTGAGAGTGTTTTCAATTTCCTGCTTGGAGAAGGATGGGAAGGTGATGACATAAAGATTTTTGCTTTTTATACATTATTCTTTTTTTTTTTTTTACTCTGTTACTACTTTTATAATTTAAATCTATAATTGTAGATTAACTCTATTCAACAACTTTTACATAATTATATAGTATAACCTGATTAACTCTTACATGTTTCCTACCCTTTGTCTTCGATTTTAGAACAATTAGCAGACATAAATACATTCCTGAAATACTGTATAGTCTTATTATCAGGAAGAGGACCGACAAGAAGGACATTTTGGTTTTTCACCAGTGTGAGCAGTCATAAAAAAAATGATGCAAATAAGCCCTTGGCTTATTCCAATGGGTTGACCCAGGGATGTTGTAACTGGGGACACTGAATTACCTTTTGGATGTTCCTGTTAAATATGTTAATTAATAAACTTTAAAGGTTGCTGATCTGAGGGGCTGGTGTGCCCATTCCTTTTGGGACACCTGAAAGTTTCCAATAAATGTCTGCTTGTTACTTTACCTTATAACATTTTTAAAGGTTTATTTTCTTTTTTGATTATAGGCAACAGGAGGATGAGAGAAGCAGAACAGGAATTGTAATCACAGAATCACAGAACATTCTGAATTGAAAGGGACACAGAGATTCATCAAAGTAATGGTTCAACATTTACCGGTCTGTGTGTTCCAGGGAGGGTGTATGGGAAATGGCTTTGATTTTGGTTACAGGTATCTCCTCTAACTCTTCCCTGTCCTTTTCTCCATGGCAGCACCCAAAGCCCAGAGACAGCAAATGTCCAACAGCAGCTCCATCAGCCACTTCCTCCTGCTGCCTTGGCAGACACGCGGCAGCTGCAGCTCCTGCACTTCTGCCTCTTCCTGGGCATCTCCCTGGCTGCCCTCCTGGGCAACGGCCTCATCATCAGCGCCGTAGCCTGCGGCCACCTCCTGCACAGCCCAATGTTCTTCTTCCTGCTCAACCTGGCCCTCACCGACCTGGGCTTCATCTGCACCACTGTCCCCAAAGCCATGCACAATTCCCTCTGGGACACCAGAACATCTCCTATGCAGGATGTGCTGCACAGGTTTTTCTGATTTTCTTCTTTCTTGGATCAGAGCTTGCACTCCTGACCATTATGTGCTACGACCGCTACGTGTCCATCTGCAAACCCCTGCACTACGGGACCCTCCTGGGTAGCAGAGCTTGTGCCCACATGGCAGCAGCTGCCTGGGCCAGTGCCTTTCTCTATTCACTCCTGCACACGGCCAATACATTTTCCCTGCCCCTGTGCCATGGCAATGCCCTGGGACAGTTCTTCTGTGAAATCCCACACATCCTCAAGCTCTCCTGCTCACACTCCAGCCTCAGGGAACTTGCGCTCATTACAGTTAGTGCCTGTTTAGGACTCGGCTGTTTTGTGTTCATAGTTTTCTCCTATGTGCAGATCTTCAGGACTGTGCTCAGGATCCCCTCTGAGCAGGGACAGCACAAAGCCTTTTCCACCTGCCTTCCTCACCTGGCCGTGGTCTCCCTGTTCCTCAGCACTGCCATATTTTCCTACCTAAAGCCCCCCTCAATCTCCTCCCAAACCCTGGATCTGGCCCTGTCAGTTCTGTACTCGGTGGTGCCTCCAGTCCTGAACCCCTCATCTACAGCCTGAGGAACCAGGAGCTCAAGGTTGCACTGTGGAGACTGATCACTGGATGTGTTCAGGAACATTAAACTGCTGGCCAATTTCTGCAAATCACTTGTAATAGAAGTTCTCTTTGATACTTCTTGTGGTTTTCTGGAGGTTCATTTTCTTTTTTTTTATTGTTTTATCTTGTCAACAGGGAAATGTAATTGTTTGTGCCCTTTTTCATTTATTTCTTTCAACCTTCCCCATGGCCACAGACTGTGTCAATGAGGGGCTGCGCTCTTGGTGGCTTTAAAGGAACTAAACAATCTCCCAGCCATCTTATCTGCAGAGATGACCTTTTTTTGGTCATCTTTTTTGGTCTGCTGCAGCAGAAATGTCTGTGTGCAGAGCTGGGGGCAGATCAGTGCTGGCACAGCAGCTGTGCCAGCAGCAGCTGCAGCAGCCCTTGGTGTTGCAGTGCTGCTGCCGTGGCCCTGCCCCGCTGCCCTGCTGGCCCTGGTGTTGCTGTAGGGCCTGAGTGCTCTCGGGGCCAGGCACAGTGCTGGGGGGTGGCAGTGCTGGGGCTGCAGCAGGGACAGGCCATGGGCACTGCTGGGGCAGCGCTGACGCCTCAGGCCAGGGCCTGGGGGCTGCAGGCTCCTTGCCCAGGCTCTCTCCAGAACACTTTGCCCAGGCCAATGCTGAAGCCCAGAAAAGCCCCGGGAGCAGCCCCAGGCTGGCCGTGGGCAGGCTGGGGGCAAACAGCATGGCTGGGGCTCTGCAAGGTGCCTGGGGGAGACAAGGGGAAGGAGCAGCAGAGCAGGGCTGATCCATCCCCACTGCGCTGGACACCCCAGGGCAGCGTCCCACAGCGTCCTCATGCACCTGCCAACAACATCCCCCCTCTGCAGCCCTGGCCTCTCCCCCAGCTCACACAGGTGCTGCATCCTTTCAGGCACAGACACGGCAGCACTGCCTCAGCAGCCCCAGAGTTTGCACTGCCCAGGGCAGGCGTCAGCACCCCCATGGTGTTGGTGTGGGCAGATGAAGCTGAGGGAGCACAAATGCCATCAGCCCCGGGGGCCAGGAAGGGCTGGGGGACAGCAGGGAAACCACTCAGGTTTGTGGTGGTTTCTGCAGTCACACAGAATATTTGTTCCCATCAGCTGGGAGTTTCCCGTGCCACTGCAGATGTTGTTTCTCAGAGCCAGGGCTGCCTTGCAGCCTCTCCAAAGCTGCCTGAGCATTTCCTTTGCCTCACCTTGGCTTTCTTTCCTCTTTTCTGGTAAAATTTCTTCCTCTCTCCAACCCCTGTTTGCTCCCTTTCAAACAGCCCCTCCCTGGTTGCCCTTTCCTCTCTGCCCCCACTCCCCATTTCAGTTCCTGACTTGGCACCATCAGAACGTCCCTTGGGGAGCAGGATCATCCTCCAATTGCTTCAGGAATTGTCTGCAGTCTCCTGCAGTGCCTCGTGCTGCTCCCTTGCCAGAGGCACCACAGGCCAGGGGGGCCCATCTGGGCTGGTGTGTCCGGCTGTGGGGCTCTCTGTTCTGGGCAATGAGGAGGAGCTGCAGAGGCTCTGCAGGACTGACAGGATGGGCTTGGGAACTGTGAGGAGAAGCTGAGGGACCTGGGCTGCTGGACCTTGTGAAGAGGAGGCCCAGGGCTCATCCTGCAACTGCTACAAGGGTTGGTTTCAGAGAATCCCAGAATCAGCAACGTGGGAAAAGACTTTGGACATCATCAAGTCCAACCTGTGCCCTGACACTGCCTTGTCTGCCCTGAGCCTCCTCTCCTCCAGGATAAACAACCCCAGCTCCCTCAGCCACTCCTCACAGGACTTGTGCTCCAGACCCCTCACCAGCCTTGTTGCCCTTCTCTGGACATGCTCCAGCCCCTCCATGTCCTTCCTAAATTTGGGGGCCCAGAACTGGACACAGCACTCGAGGTGCTGCCCAACCAGTGCCCAGCACAGCGGAAGAATCACTGCCCTGCTCCTGCTGGCCACACCATTGCTTATCCAGGCCAGGTGCCATTGGCTTTCTTGGCCACCTGGGCACACTGCTGCCTCGTGTCCAGCCTGCTGTCCATCAGTCCCTGCAGGTCCCTTTCTGCCTGGCTGCTGTCCAGCCCCTCTGTCCCCAGCCTGTAGTGCTGCAGGGGTTGTTGTGGCCAAAATGCAGGACCCAGCACTTGGCCTTGTTAAACCTGACATTCTTGGATTTTGCCCCTGGATCCAGCCTGTCCCGGGCCCTGTGCAGAGCCCTCCTGCCTTCCAGCAGATCAACACTCCCAGCCAGCTTGGTGTCATCATGGTTCCATGAGATCCTAGAGTGTCACAATGGTCTTCATGATTCCATGAGGCCTCCCAGTGTCACAATGTCCCTTTGGTTCCATGGGACCCCTTGGTGGAAAAAAGTCCCTTGGATCCTTGGTCCCCACAGTGTCACAATGGATCCTTGGTTCCATCAGGTTTGGCACTGCAGCAATGGTCTCCTTGCTTCCACAGGGTCACAATGGGCTCTTTGTCCCAAGGGGCACCACAAAGGTGTCATACATGTTTCCTTCATTCCAGGAGTCCCTGAGGAGCAACCCTGGCCCCTTGGTTCCATGGAGACCTGCAGTGTCGCAGTGGCCCCATCATGACACCAGGTCCTGCTCTGTCCCAAAGCTCTGCAGGGTTCCACAAGGCCCTGCAGTGTCACAGTGGCCTCTTGGTTCCATCAGGCCTCAGAGGGCCACCAGGAATTCCTTGGAGCTGCAGTGTCACCATGGAGCCCTGGTCACACAAGATCCTTCAGTGTCACCAGGGACCCTTGGTTCTATGGGGCACCCCAGTGTCACAATTGTTCCCTCAGTTCCCAGAGTCCTTGCAATGGAACAATGGCCCCTGGATTCCATTGGGCCCCAGGCTCTCACAAGGCTCTCCTTGGTTCTGCAGTGGCACAATGGCCCCTTGGTTCAACAAGGCCCCACAGGGTCACCATGGCCTCTGTGGTTCCACCAGGCCCCAGAGTGTCACCATGGACTCCTTGCTTCCATTCAGCCCCACAGTGTCACAATGGCCCCTGGGCTCTATGGTGCCATGTCATACACAGTGTCACTCTGGTCCTCTTAGTGCCACCAGGCCCTGCAGTGTCACAGTGGCCCCTTGCTTCCCCAGGGCCCTGCAGTGTCACCATCATCAGGGAATCCACCAGGCTGCAAAAGACCTTGGAGAGCATCAAGTCCAACCTGTGACCCAACACCACCTTGTCACCCAGACCATGGCACTCAGTGCTACATCCATTCTTTCCTTAAACACTTCCTGGATGGTGACTCACCCATCTCCTTGGGCAGCCCATTCCAATGCCCAATCACCCTTTTCTGTGAAGAATATTTCCTAATGTCCAGCCTAAAAGTCCCCTGGTGCAGCTTAAGGGATTGTCCTCTTGTCTTGTCACTGTTTGCTGGGAAAAGAGTTTGATCCCAACCTGGCTGCACCCTCCTGTCAGGGAGTTGCAAAGAGTGATGAGGTCTCCCCTGAGCCTCCTCTTCTCCAGGATAAACAACCCCAGCTCCCTCAGCCACTCCTCACAGGACTTGTGTTCCAGACCCCTCACCAGCCTTGTTGTCCTTCTCTGGACACGCTCCAGCCCCTCCATGTCCTTCCTAAATTGGGAGGCCCAGATCTTGACACAGCACCTGAGGTGCTGCCCAACCAGTGCTGAGCACAGGTGCTGCTGGCCAAACCATTCCTGATCCATAGGAGTGCCAAGGGCTGGATGAGAGAAATGGTTGGGAGGGCGTGGAGACAAAGTCTGATTGATTGCCAGCCATGAAGGGTCTTGATTTTCATATCTGTTCAGACTGCTTTAGCAGGTGCTGGGGATCAATATCAACTGGACATTGCTGATAGCAATTTATAAACAGGAAAAAAACCTACAGGATAAAACAGTTCTCTCCACGTTGTTTTCAGTTTAGTATATTCACATTGCCTACACTTGTGAAATCTATCTAATTAACAACAGAAGTATCAAACAATTAAATTTTTTCCAGGGGCTTTTCTTCTTTGGGTGTTTTGAACAAATGTTATTAGCTTTTCTCACTAAATTCCTGAACTGATGAGCTCAAGAAAGAAAAGGACTCTGTGGGAGTAGTAAAATTCATCAGAAGCCTGGGGCTGAGGATCCATCCTCATCAGAGCAGCAATGAACGGAAATGGGCACAGCTTTCTGCCTGCCCCAGCTTTGGCATGGGCCCTGGGCCTGCAGCAGGAGCAGCTCTGGAGGCCCCAAGGTCAGGGCTTTACCCTGTGCCTCTGTCCCTGCAGGCTGTCATCATCCCCCAGCTGCCCCACCTGGCTGGCCCCTTCCTTTGCTGACAGCTCTGCATCCCGCCTGCCTCTGCCTGGGCACACAAAGCCTTGGGCTGCCTCAGACTCCTTCTGGGGGATGTGTTGCAGCACAGCCGTACCCAGGGAGAGAAATTCCTTCCTCCTGGTGTCCAGTCTGGGCCTCCCCAGCTGCCCTTGGTGCCATTATTTCCTTCTCAGGCTGTTTTATACAATGAAGAAAATTCCACCATCTGTGGAACCACTGCAATTCCTCCCAGGCTACTTCTTTTCTCTCCTCAGTCTCCACAGCCCTGAGCCCAGAGCCACAAACCCGTATATCCTGATTATGCGATGAGACCCCCAACCCCCACCTTGAGAGATTTTTGGGTTCTCTCCAAGGTCTGTGAAAATGGAAACAGTGGTCAAAGGTATTTGCTCCCAAATCTTGCAGTAACAGAACAAGGGCCAATATCTTTAAATTGAACAAGGATGGATTTGTATTTGTTAGAAGGCAGAAATATTTTACAATGAGAGTGGCAAAAACTGCAACTGTTTTTCCAGAGAAGTGGATGTCCCATCCCAGGAGCGCTCCAAGAGCAGGAGCTTTGTGCAACCTCACATAGTGAAACCCCCTCCTCTCCCCAAGGATGGAATCCCTGTTGTTTGGGTTCTCTGATGTGCTGGGTGAGCTCCCAACGCTTCTGGCCAGAATGTCTGCTGAGGGCCAGCCAGGCTGCTGCAGTGGCAGTGACCTCACAGCCATTGCAGCCCTGTCCCCTGGGCCTGGCTCTCTCCTTTCCTCTGCCCTTATTCTTGTCTCTGCTGGGATGAGCATTTTTGTCATTAATATCTTGTCCCCGAGTTATGGGGCCATTTGCTTCTCAGGCTCCTGGAGCAGAAGTGGCTTCACAACCAACATGTGAAGACTGAAAGACAAAGAGCAGATGGGAAATTAGAGCAGGAGGTGGTTGCAAAGGGGCTGCGTGGCCATGGGGCAGGACTTTTCTGGGGCCATTGTCGGGAACAATGGGTTGGATAATAACAGATCTGCCCAGAACTGGTTGGAAACAAATTTGATCTGAGCATTTGTTGTACTGGGCCCAGAGCCCCTGGGCACAATGTTGTTTGTCTGCTCATGTGGATGTGGAGCTCACCCTGTGCATATTCCCGTCTGTGCTCCTCTCGGGGATCTTTTTCAGAGCAGGGAGAGGGATCAGGATTGCTCTGTTGCTGTATTCTGGGTTATCAGTTTATGATGTGAGAACACCAAGGGCACTGAGGGTCATTTGGGATGTGTATTCAGTGCTGCTCTCCTGCCCTTGCCTTGGCTGCTGCCTCTGGGACTCCAGGAACAATCATACCCAGCCTGTGGGGGAACAGAGGACGATGATTTTCCCCTGCCTTTCACCCCCTTTTCCTCCTTCAGGCCTGTTCTAAAGGCTTTTGAGCAGTTTGGATTCCCTTTGGGTGTTAAGGAAAGCCTGTTCTTGTTGCTGAGTCTGCCAGCTCTCCCCAGTGTGGTCCACACCATGTTTAGAGTCAGGACAGATTTCTAGGAAGGTCATTCAGAGATCTGCCCCAAGGGAAGGGTGGATAGTCATGAGTGACATGGGAGTGGGAGGGAATGGGCCATTTTGGAGGATATTCTCTACTCCAATGGCTTGAAAGCTCACCCCTGAACAGTCAGAGGACCCTGATAAAGTTACAGAATATTTGCAAGGAGAATGGTCCTTCCTGGAGCCCAGGCTGCACCAGGGAGCTGCTGCCTCCTGAGCCAGCGGCTCTGCTCTGCTGCCTTGGACACCCCGGGGCTCCTGGAACAGCCCACAGGCAGGGCGGGCTGTGAGAGTCGGCCTGAAGATATTTTCATGGCTCACGTTTTCGTCGTGGAAAAATGTCTTTTTGGAAGAATGGGGGTTTTGGACCCTAGATGCTGACCGGGACGACATCCGCCCAGGTGTTTACTTGGGAATGTGTGAAGCCGGATTTTGTATCCTGTTCAAAACAATGGAATCACAAAGCGTTGCCTTCTCTCAGGTGAACCACTTGCACCTGGACCGAAGAGGCCAGTTTGCCCCGCTTCTCCCCCATTGTGTATGGGCCTCAACTCTGTCACGGGACTTCTCCCCCACTCTGGCTGATTGCCTCTCGCCTCAGAAAGAACTATAAATTCGGCCTTGAAGGAAACCCCCTTTGAGGACCTCCCCACAGAAGACGGCATCTATCAGCTACGCCACGAGAGATTGCGGCGACAATCTATTGGCTGAAACGCCATGAGGATTGCGAAGGTGAACTTATTGGACAGCTGCGAGGACTCCATCTCTCACTGTAGTACATATCCTATCTTTCCTATCTCTTTTTCTTTTTTTTTCCTTTTCTCTATATAGTTTTCTCTCCTCTCTGTTTCTTTCTCTCATTATTGTTATAAATAATGAGCTTGACTCAGCCAATGTATCAAGCAGCAATCAATTTATTAATTAATACAGAATGGTAAAGTGTGAGCAAAGCAGCACTGGGTACAGTAGGGGTTTCCCCTCCAACTGCACGCCGACTGTTGATTTTCTGCTGGTATTTATTGAGATTTTCCATAAGCACTTCTCAACAACCTTTTTTCTAGTTTCCTCCTAATTTCTATTTTTGAAATCTAATTTCTGTACCTATTGTGATCAATTTCTATTGGTGATGTTAAATTTTCTATACTTCAAAAGGTACGAAATCAGTGATGTCAGAAATAACATCTTGTGATGATGAGGTTCTCAGGATCATAAATTGAGAGTGGTGGTGGTGACGTCCAGATTTCCTTCTTCAGAAGAAAACACCAGAGATGAGAGATTCAGTCTTCCTTTTCAGGATTATAAATCAGTTGTTGGTGATGTCCAGCTTCCAGGTGCTGGTCTGTCTCTTGTTTTTCCAGGATCATTAATTTTAGTTTGGAATAGCTCACTTCCTTCTATTTGGGTGATTACAATTCTTTCTATATATATATATATGCTAAGGCTATAGTTCAAACCTTCTATTAAAACCTTATGGGCTCATATGATTCACTTATAAGCAAGCAAAATATTAGTTCAAAAGCCCCTTTCCATGTTTTTTTCCGTTTTGTTCATTAAACAGATATTTTTATAATTATTCTATGGCCTTTTCCACACATTTCACAACCATAAGTACAAAGGCCATTTTTTCTACCTGACACGAAACACAACCCCACATTTCACATCAGCAGCTTCTCTGTTACTTGGTGCTAACTGGAGAAGTCAAAACAATTAGTTGGGAAAGAAAATTTATCATTTACACACTTGATTTCCACTGTAAATACAGCATGGAAAATATAATCCCTGTGTAACTGATTATTATAAAAAATTGTTGTTAACTATCAATGTCAGCTTTTCCCCTTTCAGCTACATTTCTTTGTAATAAAAATCAGAATTTTTCTGGGACAATTGGTTCATCAAGAACCTCAGGAACTCCAATGCCAGGAGAACAAACAGAAGACCAACTGCTCTAATCTGACCTTTCCAAAAACCACAGAAACAACAATCTGCAACCTCAGATTTAAAGGAACACACTCATTGCACGGGTATTTCCCCTGAGCAGCATCTTTCACGCCAGCCGCGTGATGTCACTTGGAAGGGGTCTGTGGTGCTGAATGGCGGGAGGTGTGTGAAGGAGAGGGACGATCTTCTGCTCCTCCAGGGCAGTGGTTCCCTCATTAGGAAAAAGGGGCTGTGTGTGCCCACACAAGCGACTCCGTCTGAACGCACCCGTCAGGTCTGGGCCTGCAGGTCACGTTTGTTGCAGAACCCAGCGCAGTCTGAGCTTTTGAACTCTAGGAAAAATGTATGGGCTTAATAGACTTAGAAGTATTAATTTCTTCGTCCAGGGGGTGCTTAAAGCTAATTTTAATGGTCTTGCAATGCATGTGTGGGGAGGATACATGTTCAGGGAGGAATGTGCAGAAGGCTGTACCTTCCTAGTCCTCAGACACTGAGGAAAGGACGGAAGGCATCATGCGGCCAGGAATTTAGGATTAAAGGAATATATGTGCTTCAGAAACCTGGGAGAGACCCCAGAGGGGTGTGGCACAGCGGGCTCTCTCCTTTGATTCCAATAAAATTGATTCTTGCAGGACTTCTCTGTCTCCTTCACGGACACTGGCTTTTTGCAGTGGGATTTTCCACACACTTAGGATCTATTGCATCCTAAAGGACACACAAAACAGATAATTAAATGTCAGGGAGAAAAACAGCATCTCCCAGGCTCTATCAACCACCAAGTGATAAATAAATCCCAACTCAGCTGCTTGCATGGTCATCTCTCTCCAGGAAAGGGGTCACAGCCCTAAGCCTGGCAGAGTTCAGGTGGTGTTGGGACAATGCTTACAAGCACAGGGTGAATTCTTGAGGATATCCTGTGTCAGGCTAAGAGTTGTGACATGATGATGAATAGTATTTATGCCATAAAGTAAAACACTAGAAATTTTACCTCAAAGAGGAAGAGGTTCTTTACACTGAGGGTGGCAGAGCACTGGAACAGCTGCCCAAGGAGGGTGTGGAGTCTCCCTCTCTGGACATATTCCAAACCCACCTAGATATGTCCCTGTGTCACCTGCTCCGGGTGACCCTGTCTTGGCAGGGGTGTTTGACTGGGTGATCTCCTGAGGTCCCTTCCAGCCCTGACAGTTCTGTGCTTCTGTCATCCTTGTAGATCCCTTCCAATTCAGAACATACTGGGGTCCACAGTGCTAAACAGCCATACCAGCCTTTTGGCACACATCACTGCTCATATGCCCAAAAAGGATGGAATGCTTGGGTTCTTCAGTTTGGCTTCTACATAGTCTGTGTAATACTGGAAAACAATTTCAGATTCTGTTTTTAGGCTCAGAATCACAAAGAAGCGCAAGGAGATGGAAGGACTAGGAGGTTGCCTGATTAACAGGCATACTTGTTTACATTGGGCCAGATTTGTCATAACTAATGATTTCTTGATCCATCAGTAAAGACACAGTAACACACAGTGGTGGGAGCCTGACACAGGAGGAATTTAGTCTAAAAATGAGCCTGTTTTGTTGGAGTTATTGGCACTACTTGCTGCCTTATGTCAGTCACGCTCCTGCTAACATCACTGTGATTCCAGAGCCATAATGTTTTCTTCTCCTGTGAAACTTATTTCATTTGTGGCATAATCCACTGTATCTTCCAATTTACAGGAAGAATTATTCCCATGTTGTTGCCTCCTTTCACTGTGATCTGAAAAAAAGAGCGAACATGAAGATTATCATAACTAAAACACATCATTAAAAGATTAATCCACCTAAGCCTGAAGAACAGTATTTTATTTCTAGTTTCTAGAAATTTATGCAACTTGGTTCTAATGTGCATCCAGCATTAGATTTAGAACTAGCTGAGGCTAGAATTATGAGCTAACACAAGTCAGTACTGTCTACAGTATTTTATTTAAAAAATCCTAAGTGACCACAGAAATATCAGGCTTAACATAACTCAAACTTCTTCACTTTCTTCTGCCTCCTTTATACATCAAAAATTAAGATCATTACTCCAGTTCTTATGAACATTGATTGCTTTATGAGTAATTGAAGGAATGACAAGTGGGTAGCCCAAGAGCTCACTGAGCTTTACTAACATTGTGTTCCACTATGGTGTACATGCATCTTCCACAATTAAAATAAGCCCAGTTTAATACATTTTCCTGTTCTTCCCCTGATAACAAAACCCAAGCCACGCATTTCTGCCAAATGAGAAAGTCGAGTTTGGACCTACAAAAACACAGCCAAAGAACTGCTGCTTGCATCCAAATTGGGACAAGAAGCAGTCTCCAGATCCTTCCTTCTCTGTCACAAACCAGCTGTGGAGTTGTAACTCCTACTCACCTGCATATTTCTTGTGCATTGGAATAATACAGGCAAGGAAACTCATTTCATCATCTCCTCAGCTACATATTTTCACAATTGTGATAAAGCAACACTTTCAAGCTCTAGCCCTCTGACAAAGATTCTTGAAATTAGGAATGTTCAGCCTGGGGGAAAAAAAAAAAAAAAAAAAGGGGGCTCAGGGAACCTTATCACTCTCTGCGGTGACATGAAAGAGGTTGCAATCAGGGGAGGTTCATCTCTTCTCCATCCCCCCAAAAAAGTAATAGGACAAGAGAAAGCAGACTCGAAATGTGCCAAAGAAGATTTAGATTGAATATTAGGAAGAATTTCCCCACTGGAACAGGATGCCCAGAAGAGTCACATTCCCTGGAAAGGTATGAAAAATGTGTGGATATAGCACTTCAGCACATAGTTTAATGATGGACTTAATGACCTTAAGGGTGTTTTCCAACATCAGTGATTCTAAAACTAAACGAAATAAAACTAAACTAAAAAAAATTAGTTTAAAATTAAAAACAAAATAAATAAAACCCGAAACGAAATAAAAATTCAAATTTATAAGAAAAAGCCTAACAAAGACAACATGAAATCACTTCTTTCAAGAGGCTGTGTCTAACTTAGCCTTAAAAATGAGGATGACCCGTTATTATACTTTTATATAATTATTTTAAAAATCTCTTATAAATTTAATTGAAAAATTATTGTAAATGTTATTAAAATTTTAATATAAATGTTATTAAAATTTCAATATAAATTTTACTAAAATTTTTATAAATTTTATTAAGATTTTATTATAAATTTTATTAATTTTTTAAAAAAATTTTATAGATTTTATAAATTTATTATAATTTTAAAAAATATTTATATATTATATACTTTATAATTATAAAGCCGTTATACTTTTCCTCAAGCTGCCCCAGTCACCAGTGGAGGGTTTTATAGGAGAAAACCAAACTTAATTAACTCAATTAAGTTAAGTCTGGCTAATGCTGTTCTTGAGGGTCTGGTAGGGATCTTAAATCTCTGCTGGAAATTTTGTGAAAAATGAGAATTGTTGTGACATTTTGCATGTCAATTTCTGGGGTTTTTTTTGGTTGTTTTTGTTTGGGTTTTTTTTTCCAGTTTTGTTTTTGTTTTTGTTTTTTGGTTGGGTTTTTTGGGTTTTTTTTGTTTGTTTGTTTGTTTGTTTGGTTGGGGTTTTCTTCGGGTTTTTTTTTGGGGGGGCTGGATTTTGGAGTTGTTTTTTGGGTTTTTTTTGGTTTTTTGGTTGGTTTTTTTGGTTTTTTTTGTTGGTTTTTTGGGTGTTTTTTTGGTTTTTTGTTTGTTTTTGTTTGGGGTTTTTTGGGGGTATTTTTTGGGTTTTGGTTGGGTTTTTTTGGGGGGTAGGTTGGGGTTTTTTGTTTTTTAGGGTTTTTTTTGGTTTTTGGTTAGTTTTGTGTGGGTTTTTTGGGGGGTTTTTTTGGTTGGGTTTTTTGGGGGGTTTTGTTTTTGTTTTTTGGTTGTTTTTTGGGGGTTTTTTGGGGGGGCTTTTTGTGGTTTTTTTGTTTTTGGTTGGTTTTTTGAGGGGGGGCTTTTAGTGTTATTTTTTTGGTTTTGGTTGGTTTTTTGGTTTTTTATTTTTGTTTAGGGGTTTTTTGGGGTTTTGGGGGGATTTTTTGGTTTTTTGGTTGTTTTTTCGTGTTTCTTTGGTTTTGGGGGGGTTTTTGTTTGTTTTTGCTTGGGTTTGTTTTTGGTTGGGGTTTTTTGGGTTTTGGGGGGGTTGGTGTTTTTTTATTGGGTTTTTGGGGGGTTTTTTGGGTTCTTTGAAGTGATTTTTGTTGTTGTTGTTGTTTTGGGGGGTTGGGGGGTTTTTTGGGTTTTAATTTGTTTTTTGGTTGGTTTTTTGGGCTTTTTTTTGGTTTTTTGCTTGGGTTTTTATGTGGGGTTTTTTTTTGTTTTGTTTTTTGGTTAGTTATTTTTTGGGGTTTTTGGGGGGTTATTTTGGGGGGTTTTTTGACTGGTTTTTTGGGGTTTTTTGGGGGGTTTTGGTTGTTTTTCTGGTGGGTGTTTTTGGTGTTTTTTTTGTTTTTTGGTTGGGTTGTGTTTTTTGGGTGGGTTTTTTTTTTGGTTGGTTGGGTTTTTTTGTTTTTTTGTTTTTGCTTAGGGTTTTTTGGAGTTTTTTTGTTTTTTGTTTTTTTGGTTGGGGTTTTTTTGGTTTTTTGGGATTATTTTTGCTTTTTGGTTGGTTTTTTGGGGGGGTTTTGGCGGTTTTTTTGGTGGTTTTGGTTGGGTTTCTTTTTGGTTTTTTGTTGGGTTTTTTGGGATTTTTGAGGTTTTTTGGGGGGGTTGGGGTTTTTTTTGTTTTCTTTTGGTTTTTGGTTGGGTTTTTGGGGTTTTCGGGTTTTTTTGGTTTTTGGTTGGTTTTTTGGGTTTTTTTGTTGTTGTTGTTTTGGGGGGTTTTTTGGGTTTTTTGCTTGTTTGTTTTGTTGTGTTTGGGGTTTGTTTATTTGTTTGTTTTGTGCATAAACTGGTTCTGGAGGGATTGCCTGTCCTGAGGAACTTCTCCTGCAAACACGACTGTGGTGGTGGGTGAGTTAATAATACCCTGTGACCAAACCAGAACTAAAACCCCCTAACTCTCTCTTTTTTTCTACCTGTTTACCCTTAAAATGTTCAAAGTCATTACAGGAACAACCGCAAGGTGTCACAATTGTCCCACATGCCAAGTACCTGTCCCAGAAAACAATGTCATTTGTACACTCAAACTCTGCTGTCGTTTACAAAGTGATCTCAAGGGTTCACAAGTTGGAAGTCAAGGTGCTGAAAAGACGTATGGTTACCATGCATGTGTATATCAACTTTAAAATTAAATTAAGCTTTACAAAGGGGCTTTCCACATCAGGAACAAGGGACAAAAAAGAGAATGGAGAGCTTCTGCTTACCTAAATAAGGTAGAGTGTAAGAAAGTGATTTCAAAAACTGCAGGGTTTGGGAAGAGGTTTAATGAGGAAGAGCCAAAAGGATGTAAACCTGCACTTTACTCCCCTGAGGGATTTTTTCAAGTGTCACAGTCTTGCAATAGCATTTACTTGTATCTGGGACAGGACTGGTGCCCATAAGGGGATGTGAAGGGAGATGTATCCAGAGACAATCATGTGGTTTTCCCTGGATTTGCATTAGGGTAGCACCAACTTCCTTCTGAGAGTTGTCTGTATTGTAGCCTGGATTTTCTCAGCAATGCTATAATGTGTGGTGCTGCTTTTAAAGGGTTTGTGTCCTGGGACTTTTGTACCTCTGCCCAATCAAGGATGTGGTGTTCCAAGTGTTCTGTCTATGTATTAATCTGGATTTGGGTACTTGGTGCTTACCCTGTGCCTACAGATGAATCCTAAAGAGTTATAATCTCTCAATAGAACTGAATATTACTAATTCAAAAATTGAGGTTATTTTACTAATTCAAAAATGGAGGTTAAAATTCCCTAAACATAAAAGAATAAAAAAGTAAGGTGGTACCTTGAATAGGCATTTACATTATTAATCTGTCTCATAGTTATTTATAGGCTCGTTATTTGGATTCAAGATAGGAACAAATGGCATCTGAAATAGATGTTATCTTCATAGACATGAAGATGGTTATTTTAGCTGTAAATGAAGACAAACAGAACTCACATGAAGAATATCAGTTCAGAAAGGTCAGATTCTTATTCAGGGAAAGGTTAGGGAAGTGGTTTGTTAGACCTCAGGACTGGTCCAGTAGTGCTGCAGAGTCATGGAGGAAAAAGAGCAGTGTCTCCAGTTACACAGCACAGACATCCATGGATATTGAGAGCTTTCCAGTCCTTTCAGCATTGCATGGAGTTGGAAAGAATCTCGAGGGCTTGGAGCTGATTTAAGAAAGGAAATAATGCCTTTTACTTTGATGTACTTTTAAATCCTCTCCAATAGTGTGGTTGACTGGTTGGTTTAAACAGCAGATGAGAGGTCTAACATGGAAGTGGCATTTATTTGCTTTTTTGTGCAGGCTGATCCAGGCAACTGTCTTGTGTATGTTATAGATGATATTTGTGTATCAGGGCTGTGTTTGTATACCTGTTCCGAACCAGATGGGGAAAGAAATTGTGCATATTTCCCTTAGTGTATTTATACTTCTCTTTCTTCATGCAAACAAAAGTTTTTCATATACATTTAAATACTGGAATAAGCCATCAGAGTCTCATTTAAAATGTGTCTTATTCTGGAGCATTCAGAGTTTATTTGTGAGTATGAATTAGGGTCACCAGTAACTACCCTTCAAAGTAAGCTGAAATAGGCCTTTTCTATTGACATAGAACATGAATTTTTGAGCAGTTTGCTTCTTCACTGACTTCTTTCTTCTCACTATTGGAATGATAAAACAAGCAGACCTAGTAGTTGGTCTTCATCTGGTTGTTGTGAAGTGCAGTGGGCAGATCAATGGTGATAGCAAATTTATTTGATTGGAGATGCCATTTTATAGTGTTGTGAAATTGAGGCAATGATAATCATGAGTAGTTCTATTGAAATTAGCTCTGCAAATTCTCCTAATAAATGAGAAGACATCCTCTTTTCCCTGAATACTGAAAAAGAAAGAAAAGGTTGAAGAGGACTAAAGTGAAGATTGAGAACAAGTTGGCAGCGAATTGAAATTGATGGTATTTTGGTTCAATCTTTGTCTTTGGTAGCAGTGGCAGCCTGTCTGTGGTACTGCTGATAAAGTCAATACCATTCCTGGGTTCTGCATCTGTTTGGGCTTTCTTGGGTGACGAGGTCCTCTCTGAGCAATGCTTCAAAATCCAGTGTGAATATTTGGTGTGACTCTTGCAAACAAGACCCAAGTGAAGCACAGGAAAGGTGGACTATGGTTCTATCAGGGGAGATATTTGGTACCTGTACTGGTGATATTGCAATTAAATGGGCAAATCACAGTGCAAAGATTGTGAAAAACAATATGAAGAGTATTGAGAGGAGCGAGGAAATAGTAAAAAAAAAATGGAGGAAATGTGTCTGTCTGAGAGCATATCTGTAACAGTGACCATGTTGGAGTCTGGGCTTGTTCTTTCTTTCTCATTTGGGTTTAAAACATTAAACAAAACTGAATGCATTAAGTACTTGTATTTACATCCTATGTATTGATAGAAGATGGAATTTTAGAGTAGAAATAAAACTGTACTTTGGGAAGGCTGGAATTTGGAGCTCAATTAGAGTCTGTATTTGTACCTAACTTTCAGCTGTGAAAAACATTGTTTATTGTAGAGATTCAGTAAATGGTTTTCCAGGTATGTGTGGATATTCTTTAGAGAAATTGCAAGTTAGCTATATGTAAGTTATTTGGATTCAACTTGGGAATGAATGGTTGAAGAAGCAGATCTTATCTTCACAGAAATGAAGATGATTCTCTTAGCTGAAGCAGAGGTGGTTGGCTTCAGAATGAAATCATTGGTGTTTTGGTTGAATCTGTATCTTTGGTAGCAATGGCAGCCTGTGTCTTTGGTGCAACAAAAATGGCAATGCTATTGCTGGGTTGTGCATCTGTTTCCCAGGAGGCAGCGGTGGTGGGCATGTTTGGGGTGCCAGGCTGTTGCTGTGCTCACCATGGGTTGCTGTGCGTGGAGTGTTTGGGGTGCCGGGCGGTTGCTGTGGTGCCAGTGGGTTCCTGGAGGGTTTGGGGTGAGTGTGCAGTGCTGGGCACTGGCCCTGGGCAGAGCAGCCTCGTGGCTGAGTGCAGGGGGAGGCCTGAGGAGGCTCTGGAGGCACCAAGTGCTCCTGGCAGGATCAGCTGTGCCAGGGAAGCCCTTGTGCAAGCAGGCCGGTGGTGGCGGGTGAGTTACTCGTAGCCTGTGAGCCGGGCAGCGTGTAAAACTCTTCACTTGCAGTCAGACCTTCAAAGAAGCTCTTGTTTCTTTCTAGATGCAGTGGGACCTTCAAAGAAGCTCTTGTTTCTTTCTAGATGCAGTCAGGCCTTCAAAGAAGCTCTTGTTTCTTTCTGGATGATGGGGAAATGTTTGGCAATTCCAGTAAGCCATCTCTGTGTTAGAATATCCTCCTTTCCTCATTATTTGACCCATGTTATTTTTACTGCCATAGCATTGCATCTGTCAAAAAGAGTGTTGTAGAAATCAGTTGCTTTCATGGTGCAGTGCAGTTTCTAAATGACATTGCAGGTATTTGAGACATGTTCTGGTACAAGTGACAGTTTTTCCTGAAATTTTTTAAGGGTTCTTGTAGCTGGCAATAAGTGTTCTTTCAGCTTTAATGAAATGCTTTCAAAAGATGGTGTTGGGTGAGGCAAGCTTGACTTGTGTCATGAGGACATTCCAGGTTAGGATGCACTGCAACTGATGGCATTTGTCATTTTCCAGGTAATTTCTTAGCCTTAGAATAGACTCATTTGAAAAGTGTGAAGTAACAATTGGATAAGACTTTTATAAATATTTTTGCTTTATATCTCTGATTATTTGCAATCTTGTGGTTCTGTTCCTTAACCCCCCGGAGAAATGCAAAGTCTAAAAATGCACAATGAGCCCTGTGAGATCAGACCAAACTTGCTGTGGACAAGGTTCTGCAGTTGTGATTCTAGGCCGAATCAGAGTTTTAGTTGGGTGCTGGACAGAAAAGTCAGCGTTAGCTGGGCCATGTTTTGGATGTACCCAGAGGAGCAGGGAAGTTGGAGGCTGAGCAGAAGGACCCTGAGCCGGTTCTGTTGGAGCATCGGGAGGAAGTTTCTAGACATAAAAGAACTAAATAAGGAGATATTTTTAATAGGAGTTGAAACAATTTATCTTAAGAATGAAATGGGTGCTTTTATCTAAGGTTTACATCTTAGAGACTGTTTGTTGTCTGGTTCCAGAGTTGTTTCTGAGTAATCAGGTTTAAGCACCAGTGCAACTACAAAATCAAATGCTTTCCAAGTGACAGTGATGATGCAATGTCAGTGGTGTTTGGTTTGAAGCTCTCTGTAGCATTGTCCTTTATCAGCTGATGAATTATAGGGGTAGTAGCTGTGTTTGATGTTGTGAGGAAAGCATTTTAATACTGCTGTGGACTTGGGGGTAAATTCAAATAGGTGAAGGTTAAAACACTCTTCTCTAAATGTTCATAGACTTATGATAGACAGCGAGGAGAAGTGCAAAGAGTGTGTGGGGAAACAGGATCATCTGCCCAGGCCAGCAGAGTACCTGAGCGTGTTCATTGTGTAGCTGGAAGAAATGGTAACATTTGAATGGCCTGTATTGAGGATGAGGAAAATGGGTGGTTTGGTGAATGGCAGAGATGATGACATAAGGCAGAATTCTGTGCTTTTAGTGAGCAGTGCTGATGCAGACCAGTGTAATTTTGCTCAATGCAATTTTATTTTCTGGTAATGAGTGCTGCTTGGGAGCAGGGGCTCTCTTGGGTGGCAAGGTCCTCTCTGAGCAATGCTTCAAAATCCAGTGTGAATATTTGGTGTGGCTCTTGCAAACAAGACCCAAGTGAAGCACAGGAAAGGTGGAATATGGATGTAGCAGGGGACATATTTGGTACCTGTACTGGTGATTTTGCAATTAAATGGTCAAATCACAGTGCAAAGATTTTGAAAACAATATGAAGAGTATTGAGAGGAGCGAGGAAATAGTAAAAAAAAAATGGAGGAAATGTGTCTGTCTGAGAGCATATCTGTAACAGTGACCATGTTGGAGTCTGGGCTTGTTCTTTCTTTCTCATTTGGGTTTAAACATTAAACAAAACTGAATGCATTAAGTACTTGTATTTACATCCTATTTATTGATAGAAGATGGAATTTTAGAGTAGAAATAAAACTGTACTTTGGGAAGGCTGGGTATTTGGAGCTAAATTAGACTCTGTAGTTTTACCTAACTTTCAGCTGTGTAAAACATTTTTTATTGAAGAGATCCAGTAAATGGTTTTCCAGGTATGCGTGGATATTCTTTAGAGAAATTGCGAGTTAGCTATATGTAAGTAATTTGGATTCAACTTGGGAATGAATGGTTGAAGAAGCAGAACTTATCTTCACAGAAATGAAGATGATTCTCTTAGCTGAATCAGAGGTGGTTGGCTTCAGAATGAAATCATTGGTGTTTGGTTGAATCTGTATCTTTGGTAGCAATGGCAGCCTGTGTCTTTGGTGCAACAAAAAATGGCAATCCTATTGCTGGGTTGTGCATCTGTTTCCAGGAGGCAGGGTGGTGGGCATGTTTGGGGTGCCAGGCTGTTGCTGTGCTCACCATGGGTTGCTGTGCGTGGAGTGTTTGGGGTGCCGGGCGGTTGCTGTGGTGCCAGTGGGTTCCTGGAGGGTTTGGGGTGAGTGTGCAGTGCTGGGCACTGGCCCTGGGCAGAGCAGCCTCGTGGCTGAGTGCAGGGGGAGGCCTGAGGAGGCTCTGGAGGCACCAAGTGCTCCTGGCAGGATCAGCTGTGCCAGGGAAGCCCTTGTGCAAGCAGGCCGGTGGTGGTGGGTGAGTTACTCGTAGCCTGTGAGCCGGGCAGCGTGTAAAACTCTTCACTTGCAGTCAGACCTTCAAAGAAGCTCTTGTTTCTTTCTAGATGCAGTGGACCTTCAAAGAAGCTCTTGTTTCTTTCTGGATGATGGGGAAATGTTGGACAATTCCAGTAAGCCATCTCTGGGTTAGAATATCCTCCTTTCCTCATTGTTTGACCCATGTTATTTGTACTGCCATAGCATTGTATCTATCAAAAAGAGTTGTAGAAATCAGTTGCTTTCATGGTGCACTGCAGTTTATAAATGATGTGGCATATTCGTGTGATATGTTCTGGTAGTAATGCATTTCTTCTGGAAATTATTATTTAGGTTCTTGTAGGTGGAAATGTTCTTTCAGCTTTAATGAAATGCTTTCAAAAGATGGTGTTGGGTGAGGCAAGCTTGACTTGTGTCATGAGGGCATTCTGGGCTAGGATGTGTTGCAACTGATGGCATTTGTCATTTTCCACTAATTTTAAATCCTGCAATAGTGTGGGTGGCTCGTAGTTTAAGATGTGAGAGATCTGAGTTCAAAGCGTGGTTTATTTGCTTTTTGTGCACTTTGTGCAGCTTTTTAAAAGATGCTGGTCATCCATTGGTGTTTGTTTAGGAGCTCTTCATTGCTCTGCCTTTTGTAAGCTGAAGTGTAATATCGACAAGAGCAGTACTTGATGTTGCAAAGAAGGCACTTTCAGTATCACTGTGGCATGTGATGAAAATTCTGCTAGTTTAAGGTTAAAAAGATATTCTCTAAGTTTTCATAGAGTTTAAATGCCATGTGATTTCCTAATTTACCACAATAATATTACTCTAGTCCTTTATCCCATATGAACTGTGTGAGGAGCTGGCTAAGAGAGCTCCAAGTGGTGTGTGTGGGAAAACAGGATGCTGTGTCCAGGCCGCAGAGCACCTTTGAGCATGTTCATTGTTGAACTGGAAATAATGATAACATTTAAATGACTTGTATTGGGGAGATGAGAAAAATGACAGGTTTGGTAAATGGGAGAGATGAAGCCCTGAGGCAGAATAACTGGGCCATTTAGTAAGCTGTGCTAATACAAACGAATGTAAATTTGCTCAAAGCAGGGGCTGTCTTGGGTTACAAGGTCCTGACCACTGATTCAAAATTCATTGTGAATATTTGGGTTGACTCTTTGGCAGACAAAACCTGAGTGCTGATAAACTCATAGGAAAGGTAGAATTTAGTTGTAGCAGAGGGGCATTTGGTGCTAATACTGGTGACATCCCACTTAAATGGTCAATTCAGGGTGAAAGGATTTTGGAAAAACCAGGAAGGGTCAAGGGGAGAGAAGAAATAGTCCAGAAATGGTGGAAATGTGCTCTACTAGAGAGCACATCTGCAACAGTGACAAGGTTGGAGTCTTGGTTTGCTGTATTTTGGTGTTGTTGGTTTTCCTAATTTTTATGGATAAAATTCAAGGGAATGCATTATGTACTTGATTTTCACTCTCTGTATTGATCTAAGATGGAAATCCAGTGTACAAATGGAACTGTCCTTTGGAAAGGCTGGAAATTTTGAGCTAAATTGGAGCCTTTCTTTGTAATTAACTTTCAGCTGTGAGACACATTTTTGGTAGAGATGCAGTAAATGGTTTTCCAGGTAATTGTGGATCTTAAAGTGAAAGTGCAAGTTCCTTATGTGCAAGATATTTGGATTTCAGATAGGAACAAACTCTAATAACTTGTAGTGTAAGGTAATCATGGTAATGGATTTTTGTTTTCTAGCCCAAAGCTCACATCATCTCTTACGAGCCTGGCAGCCAGACTGTGTTGTACAGGTGATCGCTTCTGAAATGATTTCCCATTTGATAAGTGCAGCCAGGAACTCTGATCCATTATCAGTGCAGTTGCTCAGTACTTCATTACAAGAATCTGTGTCTCTGGTTCTGTTTTTGCAGTTCTGATCATAGCAAGAAATAAGTCAAACGTTGTGCCTCCTTTGGCTCTGAGCTGTCACAAATCTGAATTCCAGCCATTGGAATTGTTCAGGCAATTGTCTCTAGTTGCTGTTGTTCAGCCAGTTTCTGGCATTTGGGGTTTTTGCCACCTTAACCCGCTTTTGTGCTAGCAATGCCTTGCAATTAAGTAATGATTCTTTCTCCCCTTCCTTGTATGTTCTGCCCTCTGGATAAATACGGAGCTGGAAAAAGAGTGTGTCCTATTTTACTGCAACCTTGCATGGTATAGGTGACTCTCTTAAAAGATTTGTGTCTCTGTAATGCAGCAGGAATGTTTTGTGCTGCATATATAAAGTGAAAGTGTTGAAAATTTTCATTTGATCAACTTTGTGGATGATTTCTGCCAGTAAATTGCACAGAGGAGGATTTTATTGTGTATACAAGTTCCAAGCTTTATTGTCCTGAACAAATGGTGATTCTACCTGTATTAGAGTTCAGGCTGGCTGAAGTTTGTGCTGCAGTCCATGGTTCCTTACAATATCCATGTCAGCCCTGTATTTTTACTGTATTAGAAATGAGTGTCTGTGTAGTGAACTGGAAACATTTGTTTCACTTTTAATTTTAGAATCCTCAGATTTTTGGTGTGATTCCTTGAAGTTTGATCATATTTTTGGAACAGCAATTCCATACCCTGGTGTAATTATCAACGAAAAAACTGGCAGAGTTAAGCTTGGTTTTGTTCTACTTGTTGGTAGAGGGCACTTGATTTCCTCCATCTTCCAGTCTGCTTTGTAGCTCCCATAAACAACAAGGTGCTGTAGGGAAGAGCGAACAGGACTCCTGAAATGGCAGCAAAACACCTTTTCTGTCAGTGGGAGGGAAGTAGCGTGCCAATGCAAGATGACCCTGCAGTTACTGGGTACTTTGTGCTGTCAGTAAAGGAATTCCAGTGATAAGAGACTGTGTAAATCCAGTTTTCACAGACATACGGCTGCACTTGAAGTGTTTCTTGAAGTACTGTGTGGAGTCTTTGTCTAGGGAAATTTCCTTTCTCCCAATGTATTTTTTATTTCTTTTAACACCAAAAGGTTTTCACATGAATATGAACAGTGGGATAAGACACCAGGCTCCCATTTCACATGTGTTTTAGAGCATTTGTCAGAATGGGTTTATGTGAGAGTGTGAATTAGAGAAGCCAGTTCCCCAGTAACCTCCTTCATAAGCAAGCTGCAATCTGTCTGTCTATTCACTTAGCATCATAAGAAATTCATTTCCCAGCAATAAGCTTTTTAACTGACTTTCCTTTCTTCTCAATATTAGAACAATGAAACAAGATCATCTAACATTCAGTCCTATCCAGATAGTCGTAAAGTACAATGGGCACATCAGTGGTGACATCAAATTTATTCCAAAGGAGAGGCTGTTTTAGATAGTGTTATATAATGTGAGATTGTGGTAGTAATAAAACATGAGTAGTTCTATTAAAATTTTCCCTGAAGATGCTCCAAACGTATGAAGAGCCATCCCTGTGTCCCTTAACACAGGAAAAGAAAGAAAAGTTGGAAAAGGAGCTTCCAGAGAGTAATGGAAAGATTGAGAGCAAGTTGGCAGCAGAATGAAATGGAGAGGTTTTGGCTGAGTCTTCACTTTTGCTGCCAGGGATTTTCTTTAATTTCAAGATGATCCATGGACAATTCAGACTGACAGTTCAAAAGGCTGTTGCTGCTGGAGAATGACTGAGCATTCTTGGAAAAACTCTGATCGTAAAAACCAGAATTTGCAATCATATCTAAACCTAAAACATTTTATCTTTTTTTTTTGATTCAGTTTATATTTATTACTGTCAGAAATCCTAGTGTACTCAGCAGAGACTGCTTGAATGTGTTATCTGGAAAATCCATCACATCTCCCTGAATAGGCCAACTGTAGAGCCAATGTCTCCTGCCTGTGGCATTTAGGGAATATAAAAGAAGTTCTGATCAAGGCCAGGGGAAATGGTGGTTTCTAGAAAACATAAACCAAATGAGGTTTTTTGTGCCAAGTCTGTTCCTTGTATGCTTGTCTTGGAGCAGAATACCACAGTTAACATCCGAACTATGCAGAGCCCCAGAAATGTTTGTAGTATTTGTATCGTAGAGTAATTCAGGGAATATTGATAAATAAGTTGTTTTCTGCCCATGGTGCTTCCAGATGTCTGGCTTGGGGTCAGGTCTGAACGAGAAGCTGAGGAGCTGCTGTTGATGATGTACTAACTTGAGTTGCTAAGCTACTGGGTTAGGGTGAGCCTACCACTCTGTTTCTGGCTTTTTGGTAGTCTCCAAAAGGCTTTGTCCAGCCACAGAAAGCCTGTAGTCACTGCAAGCCCACGAGTTCTTGGCAGTCCAATTAGACAGATAATTTCCTGTCTGTATGCAGAGCTGTGTCATTTAGGGAAATATGTGGCTGCTAAACCAGATCCAGGGAAGTTGTATACCTGCAAACTGGCAAAAAGGATCTACTGATGTTATCTAAAAATGAACTTAGAGGCTGTGAAGTTCTTCAGAGTTGTGTTCTGTAAACCATCATAAAGCAATGTTCATGTTAAGCAGTGTATTTTTATTTCCATGAGTTGCAGTTAATGACAGTAAGGTATTATTTTCAGAGTGATAATAACACAGATTAATTTAAAAGGAAACCTTGTCATTAGTGTTATGCTGCAGAGTTGAGGAGGTTGTGCTAAATATTTGTTTGCTCTGATGCAGGATAGAGTGATACTGGTCTATTATAAAAATACTTGTAAATATTAAATATGACATAAACACTTTCTGTTGCTCAGTTCCCTCAAATGTCTGATTTTCTACTGTAGCTGGAAATTTCTTCTGTAATTACAGCACATTCCAATTGTCCATGCAGCCATTTCCATGAAATTTCATGTATGGAGTACTGCTGTGAAGAGCATGTCATTAAAGAAAGCTGCAGTCTGACGTCTCTTAATGAAAGCAGTACAGAGCTGGATGGGGCTTCTCTGTGGGGTTGTTTGGGAATTTTCTTTGGTTCCTGGTTGTCTTTCTGCTGCATGATTGTACAGTCAGGAATGCTGTCAGGGTCATTCTGTTCAGAGGTGTGTGTTGTGCATCACTCAGCAGCTGTCAGAGTCATCTCCTGTGGACTCTTGGCCAATGTCAGCTGTTGTCGTGTTCTCTCTGATACCACTGTGGTTGCCATGAGCTGGAGAATTCAACTTCATGAACATTAGGAATGTGAACTTTGGCATCCTCCTTTGTTTACTTCGATTTAATTCTGGTTGTGGAATTTCCTGCCTTCTTCCATGATGTTGGTCCTCTGTTGAAGAAGAATTTCAAAGACTGGTGGCAAAAAGTTTATATAGTTTAGGGAGGGTTGTTTCTGAAAACAACATGTATTTTTTCTTCTCCCTGTCATGTATTTTATCTAGGGATGAATAATATATATAAAAAATAAAGAATGCCTTTCTCAGAGAGAAAATAGTGCCTATTTTTAGTTATTGCTTTTAGTTTTGTTTGCGTTATCTTGCGTACTAAGAATTAAACTGTCTGCTTCAGAGAGGCAGTTTTTCATTTGTTGTTGCTGTGCTTGTTCTGCCTATGTGAATTCTTGATGGATGTTATTTAAATTTGGATTTGAAAAGTGAAAAATACTGAGGAAGCTTTTGAAAGATTTTTATTAACGTACACTGATGTGCAAGTGAAAGATTGCATTTCTCAGCATAAATACTTTGTGCCTAGGCATGACTGTTTTCATGGCTGCTTTGCAAGGTTTGGTATGCATGAAATAATTTGAAATGGATTCAGTTATTTTATTCCCATATAGCTCTTAGGAAAACTTTTTGCTCTCTTTTTGCTTATCCATTTACAAGATAAAGCTTGGTTTCCTAGGTTCTCTTAGTCAGGATAAATGAGGAATTAACAAGGGCTCATTGTCTTAGGAAAGATGTGATTGTTCTTGCTGTGTTTGAGTCTTGCTAAAAAACATGAGATGCAGCTGCTTGTAAACCACAGAGTGAAAATGCCAGAATGATTGTGGACTTGCAGGTCCCCCATGCTCACTCAGTGAGGTGAGGTGTGCATGCTCCTGGCTGTAGGCATATGAATAGTACTGTTACTGAAATTAGTAACCTCATTCAGATGTTAAATGCCTTGATCAGTTTGAACTGAAGCATTTCTTTGGAGGAACATCAGCTCAGAGGAAAAACTCCCATAATTTTCTCATGTTTACATCCTTGGTATTTAGGATTTTATAGTTCCAATTGCAACCCTAACATCAGAAATCCTGTGCAATGTAGGGTAACTCGGGCCCAGCAAAAATAGGACTACTGTGCAAAGATGTAAAAACTCTGCTCTGCTCCTCCTTCAAAAACAAACACTACCAAGAGGTTTCTCTGCTTGACCATACTGCTTTCCATGTTCTGACTGAGTCAAAAATCCTGTGAGGACTGTTCAGGGAAGTTCCTGAGATGAGATGCTCCTGATGGCTTTTATGGTTTGCTGGACTGCAAAATACATCCTGAGGTGAAACATTCACTTAGAGTAACCATCTCTCATCACTTGCATTGGTGAAACCCTCAGTTCAAGTTTGCAGAGAAACTGTTTTCCTAGTAAAATCATTTTGCTCTGAATCCAGAACAAAAAATTACTGTAGTGCCTGGTTTACAGCAATTTAAGATATTCTTAAATACTTTTTCAAGTTCTTTCTCCTTTTATTTCCCATGGAAGTTTGAGTTCTAAGAGGAGAATGTCATCTGGTTTTCTTACAAAGCAAATTTCTAAGCCGTGAATTTGAATTTAGAAAAAAATCTGAAGCTATAAATTTTGTACTAGAAACAATGTTTTATACATATCCTGTATCTACACAACCGTAATCTTTGTATCATTTTCTTGAGAGTGTTAGTAGCTTATTCAAGTAAAAGACTGAGGAGTGAAAGAAAATGTTTAAAGATTTGATGCATTTTGAGCTGAGTGGATGTGCAGTAGCATCTTAACAGAGGAAAGATCTTCCCAAGTTGTCTTACCTTCAAACGATCCTTGTTTCTTTTCAAGTATTGTTTTAGGTCAGACAGATGTGTTATGAAATTACTCTTTGGCTGGTGAAGTCAGCATGACTCTGAAGCAGCTGAAGGGGGCAGTACTATTTTGGCTTCTTGGCAGAGCTGAAGGTTGTCCAGGGGGTGTTCTCAACATGGTGCCATTGTGGGCAGCTACTATGAATCAAAATTAGCAGTAGGTGTGTCCTTTGCTGTGCCTTGGGCTGCTCCTAGATGCACAGATGTTGATGAAGCAGCTGGTAAAACAGGATGCAATCTACAGAGGGCACATTAACTTCTGGAAGTTTTGAGTTGATCTTTCTTGTCTTATGACTCTGCCTTGTTTGCCAAAATCAAACTGAAGATGCAAAATAGATTTAAAAGGAAAGAGAATGTGCCTTTAAAATGAGTTAATGGTATCCCAACCCCCATGTTAATGACACTTGCTAGTAAAGGCCAGGAAGCCTTGATGATGGACTGCTGAAACAGGTATGTGCAGAGCAAAATATTGAGTATTGTGCACTTAAGGGGAGCTCAAAAACTGCATTTTTTAAATGCAGTTCAGGTTGCCATTTTGCATCTGAAAGAATGGATTTGTTCTCCTGAAGGATTAGCACAGGTTTTAGGCTTTGAGCTGTGTGTTTCTATGCTCATGTAGCCATTCCTTGGCTTGACTTGGATAGTATAAAGTAAACCTATTTTGTGTTTCTCCCTTTTTGTTTGCTACTAGGCTCAGTTCCGTTTCTCATTTAGGCTTTGGAGAAAAACATTTCACCAGCATTCAATCACAGGAGCAGGAGAACTTCTTTTTATGTCCTCCACATTTTCCTATTTAGGAGAAGTAGATTGTGTGCTTTGTCATAATTGCTCAGCTCTGAGATTGGCTTCTTAAACCCTCATCAGCATTCCTCTGGTGCCCGGAGTTCAGTCAGACATTTCCTAGGACTTGTGCTAGGTAAAAACTGGTTAGTTAAAAGAATAAGGCTGTACTCCACCATGAAATTAAGGATTTGAAGGAGAACTATTTATTGCAAATTATTGTTAATATTGTGTAGGTTGTCATAAACATCATAAACATCATGATCATAGCATGGCTTTACAGAATTAATAATCAGAGAGTCTATTAATCCATTTGCATTGTATGTAAGCTTCAGTTGGGTTCACATTTTAAAGCCGCTTGACTTTCTAAATTAATTATTTAAAATATTTATCTATTTCTTGTGCAGTTGGTATATATGACAATAAGTTATTCTGAATTTCCGTTTTTACGTAGCAGTTGGTTTTTATTTAGGTTTGAAACAAATGTCGATTGTAGGTAGATTGTAGAATGTAAAGATATTAGTCTCACAATCCTTGTAGAATAATTGTGAGACTGATATCCTGCTGAGGGGAAAAACCTCTTGATATGTGACTGTGAAAAGCAGTTCCAGATTCAAGATGAAAGGGTAGATTGAATAATTCTCTTTCTGTTGAAAGAGGTGAGCGTACATGTGTGTAAATCATCTTTAGCATTACAAAATTTGAAGTAGTGTTTCTTTAATTATTGAGTTGCTCTTCAAATCTGCTAGAAGCCATGTCTGAAAGTGGCAGGAGGCATGTACTTCAGATCTGTGCATTTTGTCTTTCTAATTATATTTGGAATAAGTTTTCTGTGTCTAGATAGATGACTTCTTTGCAAAAGTCAGATGAGGGGATTCTCAGCACAGCTATGGCATGTAGACCTGTCTAAATTAATAGACTCCAAAAAGATTAAAAATAGCAAGAGTACTCTTGAATAAGATCTTGAAGGTGAGCTACCAAACAATTTTCTCTGCATTCCCTGCCTAAAATAACCCTCCTGCCTTGTAATATACAAAGGCTGAGTGTGAACTGTGTTGGCTGGATAACAAAATTCTGTATCATCCATCTTTCCTTGATGCTTTCCAGGACTTTTATAACACCCAAATATCATGAGTGTTTTGCTGGTATTTTAGAAGTCGTGATGCAGTTCTGATTTATAATCATGGCTCAGGGTTTATCTTGGCAATTTTGTCATTGACTTTAGTGAATGTTGAGTCTGGCCTGTACCCTATTTTTCAAATTGTATATAAGCTTCTGTAGATAATGATTTGGGGCTAATTCTTTAAATGCTCTATCACTTAGAAAATTATACTTGGAATCATGTTTTGGATGACTTTTTACTTGACTATTATGTGAATAGAATAATTATGCATTTGATGTTTAAGATTTGATATTAAGTGGAATATTTCTGTTTTGGTGGAAACTCCATTAAGCATCTGCTGGAGAGGGGAAGCATTTAACAGCTGTCTGCAAACTTGGTGGCATCTTCTGTACATTGGGACTTCTTTGCTCTTAGGTGTGGCTTGTAGCTTTGGTGAGAAGGTGGTGGAAATAGTGAGGCAGATGAGGGATTTTTCTCTGTCTCCAAGGTCCAGCAAGTAAATCTTGAAACACATCACTTACTAATACATAGCCTTTTACTTTCAAAAAAATATTGTTATAAAAATATACCAGGCATCTTGATACCTACATAATGGTTAAGAAATATTTTTGACTTGCTGTTTCACTCAGCAATATACAGTAGATGCTTAGGGTGATAATTTTTAAAAAATAATGATGAATTACATGAGTGGTGGAGGTTTCTGCAATGCGATTTTATTGGAGGTATCATAGAATAGGAAATGACGTATCATGGAGAAGGGCTGTCAGAACAGAAGGCTTTCTTCGTGGGCAGTAATCCTTCCAGGCAACAAAAATCCTGCAGGGAATTTCATAGAGGTGAGGGAGTTATTTCACTGACAAGGAGCTTGGGAGGCACCACAAGAAAGAAAACATCTTTGCTACCAATCAGTCAGTTGGTACATCAGAGCAGTAATTAACCTAAAACTGGCAGAGGAGCACATGAGTGTGAGGAATACATTTACCCATGGCTCACACGTTTCTTTTAAATTTGCACGAGTAGAAATCTCGTCTGTTTTCTTAGGGCTGTGTTTTAAGAGCTTTTCTGTATATGCAAAAAAGTGATCCAGTTCAGTGTGTGAAGTGAGATTTGTTGGCTGTTTTCTTGTCATGCTCAATTGGAAGTATTTCTAATATAAAGGCAGATATCTTGAGAGCTCCCTGGAAAACTGTGAGAAAATTCTGTAATAGTTGTTTCACATAAGGTTTTGTCAACCATGTCATGTAGCTGCTGTTGCTATAAATAGATGTTAACTGTTGCTTTTTTGAATGTAAAATAGGGTCAAACTCATGAAATCTGAGATTACCTGTACTGTAATGATTTTTTTATTTCATTGCAAAATTCCTTCAAGTCACATTTGATGTTACCCAGCATAACAATCCTTTTATACTATTGAAAATATCAAGAGAAGGCCTGCAAATTAGTTTTGTCTGGGCAGTGATAAGCATCCATGGAATAAATAAATGGGGCATGGTTAAATTGAATGGAAAGTTTTAGATCTATCTCTGTCTAAAATCTCTGGCTTTCAGGTAATTTTATTTTTTCATTTTCTTGTTTAACTGATGGTATAGAGTGTGAAGTGTTTTTCCAGAAAATTGACATTGTGAGGAGATAGGAGCCTTGTAGAACTACACTGTAGTTTGCTTTTTGGACGTAAATAATTCTGTATTATAGGCTTTGTGTGTAGATACAAAGTTGTTTACTGTTTTATTAAGAAGCAACAGTGACTAATTTCTAGGATTTCTTGAAATGGAGGGAGAGGGGTCTGCATAATTTTGGATTGATTTCAAGTGTTGTAGCACTAAGGGTTTAAGGGAATAGGCGTGTAACTTGCTATCACTCCTTGTAGTTTATATGGACTATATAAACTATGGGCTGGTTTATTTGGACTCGTTGGAGCTTTTCCTAGCTTGTAAATTAAGGAGTCAGGCCTGCTTTGAGTTGTGTGCAAGGTCGTTGGGGACAGTGAGTGGCAGTGACCCAGGACATGGGGCTTGCTTTGAGTCGGCAGTGATCCAGCGCCTCCAACTTGGATATTCCTGGAAGTTATGGATATATATCATCTCAGTCACTGCCAGTTTTATTCCTCTAGCCAGAGCAAGGTACCTGCTGCAGCTGCTGAAACACCATGTGCACTATTTTCTTTTTCAGTTCCTGTCTTGTATTTTTTCTTGTGAAGCTGAGAAGGTTCACATAATTATGTAAGGTGAAATGTTGTCCACCTGAACCTTCTTAGATTCCCTAAGAGGTGTGTGTGCACTGGGAGGGATTAAAGTCGGCAAAATTCTCATTAATGCTGAAATTCAGTTTGTAGTATTGGTGGATGACTTGCACTGGTGATAACTGCACTGACTGGAATCATGCTGGGGTGCAAAGGGGTGTTAGTCCAACAAGGAGATTGAGTATGTGTGTGCATTTATACAGAAATGATACATGTATATGCTATATATTTATTCACTCTTGGAAGTAAAATAGTTGGACTGAGAGCTGTAGGGAGTTGTTGAAATGATAGTAGAAACAAACAAACAAAACAACCCCCTCATGTGTTCTATCTTACCTGTTATTTGTTTCACGAGAAAACAGGAGGTAGATTGCTCAACAAAGGAGAAATATGGGTTGTCAAGTGCCAGTTTCCTTTTTGCAAAAGTGTATAAAAGATTTTGGATTTGATGTACATTGGGAACAAGAGTGATTGGTCTAAGCAATAGTCACCTCTTGTCTTGCTCTCCTTTTCAGTGAAGTGCATTTTCTGGAACTCGGTGTGGTGGTGTACAGATCTTGTTGTGGCTTTAGGAGCTGATTACTTACTGCTCTTTGTTCCCAAGTATCATTGTACTGTGATTCTGTATCTGACTGTAAGAAGAGTTCTTTACTCTTTGATTTCTTTCTGCTGAGGTTGATATTTAAAACATGAAGTTTCTAAAGCCAAACACATGTAAGAAAAATGCAGTGCATATATTCAGTAATGAGAATTTTCTGGCACCAGCAGGAGAGCACTACTTTTCTCTCATTTATTTTTAAACTGAGTGTAGGTATCAACTATATTTTTATTTTGAGACTTTAAATTCTGCTTTTAGTAATTCACTGCCAGTTTAGCATTCAGCATGTCTATGAACTCAGTCTTGTTGGGTTTTTAGAGTGGATAAATTAAGGCTAGCAGGCAGAGAAAAACTAATGAGGAAGCATTTACAAAATGCAGAAATTGTTACTAATATAAAGTAACAAGGCCCTATTCTTTATCTACCTTATCATTTCAAATAAGGCAAAAAGTTCAACCCAAGCATGTAAATATGGCACAAAGTTGATCTAATTAAATATTCTGAAGATAAATTATAAGGTAGGCTCAGTGGCACTCAAACTGGCACCAAGCAAAATAATACCAAAGCCAAAACCTCTGGGGAGAGTAGTGAAAGGCCCCAAAGTTTGTGTGGAGAGTTATAATGAAAAGTGAATTTACAAACCTGAGTGTAATGTTGGCAGCTGCTCTAATTCTGTAGACTCCATCCATTTCCTCAGTGCAGGGTTAAGGTGGATGCATGTTTATCATCTAAATAATCTTGGACTTCCTCCTAATTGTTCTGATTTTTTACCGTTTGAGAAACAGCCCTGGGCCAAGCATTGTTTGCCTTGCTCTGGTTTTCATAGCTTGGTCTAGTCCCTTTATGTGATGTCCACTATGCCCAGAAGAGCACGGAAATGTCTTCTTTTTGGCACTATTTCCTGAAGTAAATGTCTATCATATATTGGTCAGGCAGACCTGGATTTTATTAGTAGCTTGGTTTGCCTAGTAGCTTGGAAGATAATAAAAGTGATGAACAAATCTCCAGTAACTCTAAATTGAGTTACCTGGATGTACTGAGATGAGAACAGTCAGAGGGTTCAAGAACAGACGGTAAGAAAAGCTCATGAATGTTGACCTCTTGGATGTTCATGGGAAATGAGGAGACACGGGAAGGAGGCAGCTCTTAGGAACAGAACTATTCCTTTCATCCTCTCTATGCCTGTTTAACTACTGCCTTCCCTTACTTGGGGGGATAATTCAATCAAACAGCTGTTGGATGCCATTGTATTTTCATGGATGATTTAGAGATCGCTGCCCATTTCTAGTGATCTTGTTCAGAAGTGATTTAAAATGTACACTAGTGTAGACAGAAAGTCAAGTTAGAGCTGCTGTGACAATGCTTTCATCATCTGTCAGCATCTTGAGTGTCGTGAGCTAAACCTTAAATTTTATTTGAGCTGCCTGATATCTGCCAAGGGGCAGGATATCATTGCTGGAGAGAAATCCTCTCATCTTCTGTGACTACATCCCCAGTTAGATATAAGAACTGTTTGGTATCCAGAGGTGAATTGCATTGGACCTTTACAAGGCACAGAAATCATCCACCCATCTCCCCATCCTTTTAATGAAAAGGATTCTGAGCCGAGGGCCCTTTGACTCTGCAGCAGAAACTGTTTGGAAAAACTTGCTTTAATAATAAGATTCCACTAAAGACTTTTGCAGAGGAAGGTTATTTTATGGAAGTGGTCAGGTGGTTGTTCTGGTATTTGGACACCAGGTTACAAGAGGGTAGTTTTTCTCTTTTTCTCTTACAAAAAGAGAAAACCTACTGTATCAGTATACAGAAATAAAAAAGTAGATTAAAGGAAAAGTTCAGAAGTCAAAGCTGGAGAGAGGTTCAGAGTAACCCCAAATTGTCATCCGAGATTTTGGGGAGGAGAGTTGTATTCTTTCTGAAATATTACTGTGCATGTACTCCCTAAATAATACATTGGATCTGCTAGACAAAACCAGACAATTAATTTTTAACACAGAAGGACTTTGAGGACAACTCTGACACCCAGAGGAAAGAAAAGGCTTTATGGAAATTTTATATCTTAGAATCACTCCTGAAGTGGAAGTGCTGTTTTGTTAGAGAGAAATATCAGTGAAATTTAAAACATTGTGTATTCCTGAGAAGTGTCACTATAGGAAATCCCTTTGTGGAATTGTTAAGTCACAACTGAAATTTGATGCTGTGCAGTAGTCCATTCTTCTAGTACTTAAACCCTTTAGGGAACAATCGCCAAAAGGGGTGATGATTTGGTGGTGGCCAAGAAATTTATCATCTGTAAGATCCATAGGAAAGGAAAAAGAGGAAACAGACACATTCTTTGTACACACCTGAAAAGAGGCTTGTAGGCAATATGCAGGCAGATCCCAGCTTGAAATTCTATTTAGTCAATTACCATCAGTACTGACATACAGGTCTTTATCTGCAGAGGTATTCAGGCTTTCTGTATTTTCCTGTCCATTTGCTTCAGTTTAGCAGTGTGAAATCAAAGCCCAAGGCTTTGCAGACTGGCTCCTCATTTGTGCCCCTGGGTGTATGATCATGGTTTGACACAGAAAACAGGCAGACCTGAGGAATGGTGAGCATTCCAGCACAGGGGCTCCTGCTGCATGTGCTGATACATCCATTGCATGGGATGGAGACTGCCCCCTTGGTTTGATAATTGGTTTCCAAGCCCCTCATTTTTCTGAGATGGTGTTATTTTCTCTGTGTATATGTCCCTCTATGGCTACAGCTGCCAACAGTTTAGTCGGAATAGCATTCATAGGTTTTGTTGTTTCCCTCTTTGTGATGCACAAGTAGACCTAAATGTCTTAATAATGAATTGTTGTGGGTAATTAATCAGCTTCCCCTGCTTCAGACAGCTGCCTCCTAGAACTTATGGATTCACCTCCATCAGCCAATACACGTGGACATTAATTGCCTCATAATATTGTCAAGAAGGTGCCTGGTAGTACTGAAAGGGTGTGATTGCATCTCTTTGATCTAAGCAAAATTTGTCAGTGTTCTGCCCCTGTTCTTGTTCTACACATTTATCTTGCCAGTGTCATGAGCTGGGCTGAGGACACATCATCAGGAGCAATCAGGAGCAGGTCTGTCCGAGTGAATAGTAATTTCAGATTTGCAATGGCAAATGAGTAATTCCCCAGCAGGCAAGTCACAAAACCAGGTCCTGACAGCTGGGGCAGTGGAAATTCTCCTTTCAGTGGCCTTATTTTAAACACCAAGATGAAAATATAATGCATGCTTCGAAGGTGCAAATAATGTCTACTCTCATTTCACTCAGTGAAATTTGCTCACCTTCATCTTGGAGCACTGGAGATACTTTTGTATTTCAAAGTGTATCTGACTATTTGCCCAGTATTTGGAAAAGTTACTCAGATTTAGTGCAAATGTTTCTATTTCAGACCTGAAACACTTTGATATTTGTTAATTTTATTAGTGTATTGAAGTTCACTGACACTGGAAAAAGTGATTCTGTTTCTTCAATTAATAATACCACATTAATTGCCTTTTTTGTTAATCTTTATTTGGATGCCTCCCTGTCCCTATGGAACAATGTGTTTGAAGATGCAGTGAGGTAGAACACTGGAAGGAAAAGGCTGGGCTAAATATTCATTGAAATAAATAGGCCTCTTCCCCTTGACTTCAAAGAAAAAAACAGTCTAATTAAACACAATTAAGGGGAGAGGAAAAAAAGGAGAACCCTTGATTTGAACACGCTTTGGAGCAGGGCATGGAGAGAGATAAGAATGAGCTCTGTGAGATGAGAAAGAGGGAATAACAATGTTGTTAGAGCAGATAGCAGTATAGGCAGGTCTCACAAATGTAGGAGGCTAAGGAATTGCACTAGAAAGGACAATATTTAAGATTTTATCAGTTTGACCTCCTGGTGGTTGAAGCAAGTGTCCATCAAGGTCTTGTGGGAGCTTCAAGTGAAGGGAGCACATGAGTGATGAAGTTCTCTGACTAATTCTAAATAGGGTAAAGAATCAGCCCCTTCACCATCGTGCCTGGCTTTGTATCTGGGGAGAATCTTTATGGAAAAAGATTGTGGAGTGTGGCTGTTCTGAAGGAATAATGTCCAAGGCACCCAAAAAGCTGCATTGGCTGATGTGTTGCTTGTCTCCCTCCTCTCAGTATTTTCAGTCAGTGTGTCAGAGCCTTTCCTGGCCTGTGAGACATTCCTTGAACTGTTGACATGGTTCCTTGGGACTCCCTGTTTCTTGGCAAAAAAGTAGGAGCCGTTGTAAATTGCCATGATCCGCAAATCCTTGGTATTCTCCAGGTCATCCCCATGCATCCTTTGAGGCGGAAGGACAAATCTCATTTCCTCCGCTTTCAAGGAGTGTGAGTTGTACATTCCCTTGGGGTGTTTGCCACCTTTGCTGAGGGGGAACTTTGCTGTAAGGGTTTGCTGCAACTTATTCCCAAGAAATGTTGTGTGTACTCTTAACAGTTCTACAGGAGTTAAGGATTTGGCAAAGGTGAAAGGTCAACAGAATTGTTGAAGTTGAAAATAATTTTTGAGTGTAACAGACCGACCTCTGCATTCTACAGATAAAAATACTTGTAAGAACCTTTCACTTTTTTCATTTATCATTATGTACTGCTTCAGTTTACCATAAAAAGACCCCACAGCATGTATTTGGAGAGGAGCCTGCTTTGCTGTAAAACTACAAGGAATATTTTACTTTTGAAAGAAAAAAAAGTAGTTTTTTTCTTTAGTGGCATGGTCTTAGTTATCAGATTAACAACAGTTTTGGAGGGGCATTCAAGCAAGTATGAAGTGTAAAATATACAAATAAATGCACTCTTACTTTAGCAATCCTTTAAGAACTAGAGACTAATCTTAAAGTAGGATCACTTTCCTTCTGGGTGTATGACCTTTAGTTATTCCTCCAAACAAGCTGCAGCTGTCCCATATTACACTGGGAGGGGCAGCTCTGGGCCCTGGTGCTTCCCTAGGAGTTTTGGCAGCTGACTCTTGCTGAGGTAATTTATTAATTGTGCTGCCACTTTCAGGATCCCCAGAAAGTCTGTCTCCCACATACCTGGATGTTGCAAGACTGTATTTCCAGATGTTCTTCTTTTTTGTCCATGATTAGTCTTTGTACAGATAGAGGAGGGGTTTTGACAACTGTTACTGACTTAATTAAGTGGTGGACATACAGGTGTAACTGTACAAAGTGTTTCTGTTAGACACTTTGGAGACTTCTATTTTGCTTGTGTGGTCTTTTACTATTGGAGGGAAACTTTCAAACTCCTAATGGGCCTTGAGTTATTTTTATTTCTTGGCCAGACCGTGCTTCCCCTGTCTTTCCACTTGTTCTCCCTTTAATTTTAGCCCCTATAGGGCTAAATTGTATAGTTTTGTTGTACAAATTACAAACATTTAAGTTTAGAAATAATATAGATGTTTATTGTGTATTTTTATGTAACTTAATTTTGGCCCCTACAGGACTAAAAATTTGGCTAGTTAGTGTTACTCCTCAGGAAAAACCGGTGATGAAACAAATGAGGGGCAGCTGTAATCCATCAATGTATTTCTGTTACAGAGAGGAAACACCTGCAGTTGGACCAAGTGCCTTCATGAGAGCAGAATATTCTGGAGCTCCTTCACTCTGTCACCTTCACACTTGGTGGTAGGAAAACCTGACACAGTGAGTGTAAAGTAATGAAACCTGAGCTTCCAGAGTCTGTGGGGGAGTAAAAATTTGGTGTGAGTTCTGTTGTTTCATGGAACAAAATATTGTAGCTGATCTATCAAACGTAATAGGCTGGAAGTAAGGGCCTGGAAATGATTCTGTAGGAAGAAGTGGTTATAAAGCAGAGCTGGCTACTGAAGATTGATAGCAGAGATTTTTTTGTCTTGGTTTTTGCAGTAGTGATTCCATGTGGCATATTTTGATGCTTTTCAGTTTAGATTGCTATACAATTGTGGAGTTTGTCTTGCTCTCTCTTTGTTGGGCAGCTTTATGGCCATAATACTCAGTAATTTTTGAGCTTTTATATCCTGATTTATAGTTGGTTGGGGATTATTTGTGGGGTTTTTTTCTGCTTGAGGTCTCAACCATTAGCAAACAAACACCTGCCAGACTTCTGCATTGTGCATTAACATCCAAAGTGAGAGAAGGCCTTTGATATTTCCTGTATTTCTGTTGCATTGCAGACAATAAGTGATACAGCACTGTTTGCTTCCTTAAAGGCCCTTTTTTCCTTTGGGTTACTGTTGGGCAGGTGTTGGCTGAGGAATTCTTGATGTGTTTTGTGGGAGTGTGGGAGGTAAAACAGTAACTGGTGAAAAAAAGCTCCAGGACTCATTTTTCACTTGTAATGGTAGTTTCTGTTTATTGTTTACTTAAATGGGCTCACATTTATGACCAAGATTTTTTTCCTTCTTATGGTTAAGAGCTTTTTAGCTTACATAAAAACATTTCTTTAATGTCAAACCATAAGAAAGACTCTCTTCTTGAAACATAGAACATTACATAGAACTGAACAGTCTCATTGGAGAAAGCCTCCTTTCAAATTAAGCCAAAAATGCCACAATTCCTCTGAACCTCACATTTGTAGAGGGAGTTACTTAAGAAATATTCTTAGATTCTAAAAAAAAATTATAACTCATATAAAAACAAGATCTAAATATTAGATAATTGCCTAAAATAATGTAATACTTTAAAAATAATTAAAATAACTTTAAAAAAACTTTGCTTACAAACTATTTTAATAATTTGCTGATGTGCAAGATAAAGGCAATAGCAACAACCTATTGTTCATAAAGAATAAGCAAATTAGTTATCTCACAGAGGATGTTCTAATGTTTGCTACTTTAAAATTTTAAAGTATGCAATGATTTGCCCGGGGAGGTGGTGGAGTCATCATCCCTGGATGTGTTTAAAGAAAGACTGGATGTGGCACTCGGTGCCATGGTTTAGTTGAGGTGTTAGGGCTGGGTTGGATTCCATGATCTTGAAGATCTCTTCCAACCTGGTGATTCTGTGATTCTGTGAAAATCCACCATTGTTTAAAGGAGGATGGGTGGTGGATTGTGGCTTTGGAGGAGCCCAGATGAGCTCCCCAACATACATAAATTGTGTGTACAATGTGTCTTGTGGAGGGGCAAGCCAGAGCTGCCTGAGTGCAGGTTTGGGGCGAGGGGAGGGGTTGTTTGTATGCCCACACTTGGGATGTGGGGTTTTTCCCTCCTGTCTGGCAGGTGTTTTGGAGCCTTGTGAAGCTCAGCAGTTGTGCCTGTTTGCTTCATCTTTTAAGGTTAAAGGTGTATTTTGCTCTTTCTCCAAAAGCATCATCTAAATTCTTTCCTGTAAGCCATTAAGGAAACCTAGGAATACTCCACCAGAATAGTGTACTAATGTAGTTCTAGGAAGGAGCTCACACTTTAATGTTGTGCAGAGGCTTGAGAAGGTCTCTGCTGTCAGGATGGAATTTGGCACCTAGGCAGGAGTGTGCTTACTTAGAAATGGTGGTGCCTGCCTTGTTCTCTCCCTGCTTTCCATGTCACTCCTGACAGCTGTCAGAGATAAGGCAGCTCTTATGCTTTCCCTTTTCTCCTAATGAGTGGAAACAGGGCTATCCAATTGCTATGGATGTGGGAACTCCTTCCACCAGTGCTGAAGAATCACAAGGTGACTCAAAATGCAACATTTAACTCTGGCCTGGTTTGTGGCTGTGAACATGATGTCCTTTCAGAGGGTGGGCTGCTTGGGAAAGCACAGAAAGAGAACATCCCTTGCAACTGAATGCCTGTTAGCTGGGTTTTATTGATGTGGCTGGCTGGAAAATGCCACTGTCTTAGCAGTAACTTATACGGTAGGGCTTGCATGTAAAATAAACAGAGAAGGTAGGGGAAAGCAAAACTAAAGTGAATAAGTTGCCTCTCCTGTTGCATTTGTTTTGGGGGTGGGTGACTCATTCCTTGAGGATTTTTTTTTAGAAGTTGGATTTGATTGGTTGATATTCCTTTCAGCAAGTAGATTTTCTAGTTTGGCTTGTATTTTCCATGTTGACTTTAAGTATCATAGTATCAAAAAATCAATATGCCTTTGTAGAAGTAAGAAGTTTGCCAAGGTATTTTTTAAAAGTGCTTGAGTCCAGGGAGGAGAAATAGAAGAAAATACGTAAAAACTGTTGCAGTGTGTCTACTTAAATGCTCTTTTAATATATTTTTTCCTGCATTGATTGCTGAATTTAATCAGAGTCCAAAGAATAGACTTCAGACCTTCTCTCCAGTCTTAGGAAGCTTGGGGATGGCAATTTCAACATTACCTCATGTTGTTGGCATGGTTTCTTTCCAGGAAGGCTAAATGGTACATCAGAATCCATTTGGTTTTTCTAGAAGAATCAGTGCTTTATGGTATTGTGGAAAACTTCAAGTCCTTACTGTGCCAACCTATTGCAGTTAATTTTTTTGGCAAAATGAACCTGTAACAACAAACTGTTTCAATTGATTTCTATGCAAATTCTGCAGTAGATGTTCAGATCTGTTGATTGGCTCAGCCTGCTTGAAGAGTGGAGACTGCCCCCATGTGTTGTCCTTGGGGACAGTCATGGCTGGGTTATTTTTTTGGCCTGTGAACTTTTCAGCTTTCACAGTCCTTCAGCTCTTACCCTGACTTAGATCAGCATGAAGAACATCATGACATAATAGTTAATTTGTTTTTAATGTTTTTAATATATTTGTAGACCTGTACTGCTGCTGCATAAATTTGTTAGGAGCATTTATGGAATGCCGAGCACAGTTGTGGAAAATGAGTTTTGCAGGTGTGGATTGATAGAATTGCAGTTTGCCCTGCAGTATGTTTTAGTCTCCTTTGTGAGTCTTTCCCCACTACTCACCTGGCTGTAATAGGTGTAAGTGCCTAACTCAGCAGTTATTTACCCGTGGCAAGTCTGTTGTACATAAACTCAGGAACTTGAACACTCCTGGCTCTATTTATCTTGATCTTATTCCATAAAATATTCATGCTGATAATCTGTGCAGCTCAGAGGCGCTGAAAGATGATCTGCAAAAAGAGGGAATACTTGCTCTGAACTCTATGGAGGCCCTCAGGAGTCATTCTGATTCATGTCTAGGGATTTCACAAGGATTTGACATGCTTGATCTTGAGCTTGTAATTAATTGTCAGAGCTGCTGTCAGCTTTAGAAATGGGTTTCTACTAAGTGGCCAAAAATAGGAGTGTTGGTCTTTGAAACAGTTGCCTTTTATGTGTGAAACCAATTGCACCAAGAGCATGTTCTTTTCATGAGTAACAAAAAGGGTCCTGTTCTGTAATGTCATCCCATTTGTTAGAAAATGTCAGCACCTCTCATTTCACAAGGCTTATTTTGTACACGGCAGGGATGCATTCAATTTAGCCACGTGCAGAAAGAAATCTGCAACTGGGTACTCCTTGTAAAGTTACTAGATATACGTGATTTCTCTGTATTTTAATGCAATATATTAAGCTGGTCAGATGATGAAAGAGCTCTTTGGCTACTGAAAGGCCTCTTGCCACCTCACCTCTCCCACTGTCAGTGTATGCCTGATAGTTTATAATAGCTTGAAACTGATGTTGTTTCAAGCTATTTTTTTCCCATTTCCTTCTTGGTTGCAATAAAAAGAATAGGTTCTATTATGTGAGTCTTTCTTCCTGCAAGTAAATTGGTGTTTGGTGAAGAGAAAATGTATAGCAATGATGGAAACTTAGCAGAGCTTCCCACCCCTGCTGCACTGCTCATCATCCCATTTGTCCATGGGGAAGGAGGGTTGGTGGCAGTGTCTCCCTTTAGGATATCTGTGTGTTCTGCTGCCTGTGCTTTTGTTCACAGCCTGACTCAGGGAGGGGTACCCGGTGCTCCCACCCCAGAATGGCCCATTGGAAGCCTGGTAGGATGCCAATTTCTTGCTCAGTCTAAGGAATCCAAGGGGCTAAACCATGAGAGTATGTTCTGTCTGTGTTACATGATAGACATGAGCAATGTGTTATCACAAAAGTGTGACATGGATGTTGTCAGGCCTAGCAGATGTTTTAGTCCTGGCTCTCATACTCCTAAAGTGGGAGCTGGATCCATGCTGGTGGTGTAGTGCACATCCTCAGAGGAGAGGAGGTAATTTGACAGCTCACTTTAACTGTCTTCAATAATGTTGACTCTTCTGTCATCTGTTTGTTGAGAATGTGGCTTCTCATATGGAAAACTGAGACTTTTTGTGGCAAACAAGGGTTTCTTTTCCTGGTTTGTTTTTGGGGTTTTTTGTCTGGCTTGGGTTAGAAGAGAGAAATACTTGAATGTAGCATTAATGTGTTTAATTTCCAAGCTGCTCTGAAAAGGTGAAATACATATGCAGAATTGAAGGAACAAAGTGTTATTGTTTGATGTATTCAACTGTTCTTTCTTTCTGAGAATCTGTGCTTTTAGAGATACCAGGCAGTACTTTTTCCTTTAGCAGTAACAAGTCCTGCTGCCTGTCTCAGGAGAAGCCCAAAAAGACAAGAGAAGAACTGTTCAGATAAGATGTGTGTCACTTCTGTCAGTTCTCAATAGCTGGTGAACCAGATGAGGAGCTGCCACAAAACTGAGAACAAACAAGTAATGTTGCTCTGTCCCTGTCCCCAAGTCCAAAAAATCCTCTCGATGCCCTCAAGCTGCTGTGCGGCGTGTTCCCCTCGTCCGCTATCAAGCGGCTTCCCAGCTCGGCCCGGCAGCCCTGGCGGGGAACTGTCCCAGCCTCGGTAGGGCTCTGCAGGACGGACCGGCAGAACCCACCCGGTGGGTAAGCTGTGCTACTGCACGAGCAGGTGTGAGGCGGCCACGGCAAAGGAGGAGAAAGAGGCTTAGCTGGAGCGTCACAGATGGAGTTTATTCCATGAGCTAAACAAGCTCGGCTCAAAACAAGCCCCGCTCCAGAAAAGCCCAGCCCCAAGGGAGAGCATGAGCTTAAAAGGGACAGGGGTTTAGGTGCATGTACAAAGCAAACAACCAATCATGGGGTATCAAAGGAGTGGTCTAGGAGTGGGGTGACAAGCAGGGAACCAGTCGCAGAGGGAGGGTGGGGGATTTCCAGAGTCTGCCCCAATCGGGGACTGTACTTCTCTGAGCTTTCTGGAAGGAGGAGAGGCCTCCCGGAGACTGACAGGCTCTGGGGGAAGGATACATTGGACAGACAGGGAACGGTTTCCAGGGAAACAACTTAGGGACTTTCCAGGCACAAGGGGAGAACATACTAATAGGGAGGAAGAAGGAGGGGGAAACATGGAACAAACCATTACAAACTTTACCAATACAAATGTAAAAACAATACTTAATCTGTAAGGCATCAATAGTGCATAACATAGAACTAAAAACACACCACTACATTGGGTCACAGGTTGGACTTGATGCTCTCCAAGGTCTTTTCCAGCCTGGTGGATTCTCTGATGATGGTGACACTGCAGAGCCCTGGGGAAGCAAGGGGCCATTGTGACACTGCAGGGCCTGGTGGCACTAAGAGGACCAGAGTGACACTGTGTATGACATGCCACCATAGAGCCAAGGGGCCATTGTGACACTGTGGGGCTGAATGCAAGCAAGGAGTCCATGGTGACAGTCTGGGGGCCTGGTGGAACCACAGAGGCCATGGTGACCCTGTGGGGCCTTGTGGAACCAAGGGGCCATTGTGCCACTGCAGGACCAAGGAGAGCCTTGGGAGACCCTGGGGCCCAATGGAATCCAGGGGCCATTGTTCCATTGCAAGGACTCTTGGAACTGAGGGAACAATTGTGACACTGGGGTGCCCCATGGAACCAAGGGTCCCTGGTGACACTGCAGGATCTTGTGTGACCAGGGCTCCATGGTGACATTGCAGCACCAAGGAATTCATGGTGGCCTCTGAGGACTGATGGAACCAAGAGGCCCCTGTGACACTGCAGGGCCTTGTGGAACCCTGCAGAGCATTGGGACACAGCAGGACCTGGGTGTCAGGATGGGGCCATTGTGACACTGCAGGGCCCCATGGAACGAAGGGGCCAGGGTTGCACGTCAGGGACTCCTGGAATTAAAGAAAGGTGTTTGACACCTTTGTGGTGCTCCTTGGGGCCAAGAGGCCATTGTGACACTGTGGAAGCAAGGAGACCACTTCTGCTCTGCCAGACCTCATGGAACCAAGGATCCATTGTGGCACTGCAGGGCCTTGGGGAACCAAAGTGACATTGTGACACTGCAGGACCCAAGGATCCAAGGCATTTTGTGACACCAAAGGGGTCCCAAGGAAGCAAAGGGACATTGTGACAATGGGAGGCCTCATGGAATCATAGAGACCTTTGTGACACTCTAGAGCCTCCTGAAACTGTGGTGACACCAAGTTGGCTGGGAGTGTTGATCTGCTGGAGGGCAGGAGGGCTCTGCACAGGGCCCTGGACAGGCTGGATCAAGGAACCCACTCCAACAATGTGAGGCTTAAAAAGTCCAAGTGCCGGGTCCTGCACTTTGGCCACAACAACCCCTGCAGCACTGCAGGCTGGGGACAGAGGGGCTGGACAGCAGCCAGGAAAAAAGGGACCTGCAGGGACTGATGGACAGCAGGCTGGACATGAGGCAGCAGTGTGCCCAGGTGGCCAAGAAGGCCAATGGATCCTGGCCTGTATTAAAAACACTGTGGTTAGCAGGAGAAGGGCAGTGATTCTTCCCCTGTGCTCAGCACTGGTTGGGAAGCACCTCGAGTGCTGTGTACAGTTCTGGGCCCCTCAATTAAAAGGACATGGAGGGGCTGGAGCATGTCCAGAGAAGGGCAACAAGGCTGGGGAGGGGTCTGGAACACAAATCCTGTGAGGAGAGGCTGAGGGGGCTGGGGTTTTTTATCCTGGAGAAGAGGAGGCTCAGGGGAGACAAGGCAGTGTCAGGGCACAGGTTGGACTTGATGATGTCCAAGGTCTTTTCCAAGCTTGCTGATTTTGGATTCTCTGAAACCATCCTTTCAGCAGTTGCAGGATGAGCCCTGGGCCTCCTCTTCACAAGGTCCAGCAGTCCAGGCATCATCAGCTTCTCCTCACAGCCCCCAAGCCCATCCTGTCAGTCCTGCAGAGCCTCTGCAGCTCCTCCTCCTTGCCCACAACAGGAGCCCCACAGCCAGACACACCAGCCCAGATGGGCCCTCTAGCCTTGGGTGCCTCTGGCAAGGGAGCAGCACGAGGCACTGCAGGAGCCTGCAGACAATTCCTGCAGCACTTGGGGGATGATCCTGCTCCCAAGGGACGTTACTATGGTGCCGAGTCAGGAACTGAAATGGGGAGTGGGGCCAGAGAGGAAAGGGCAACCAGGGATGGGCTGTTTGCAG
>JAJEOU010000074.1:0-17336 GCA_021534815.1 Acrocephalus arundinaceus | reverse complement strand
TTTTCTCTGAAGATGCTCCAAATGTATGAAGAGCCATCCCTCTGTCCCTTAACACAGGAAAAGAAAGAAAAGTTGGTAAAGGAGCTTCCAGAGCGTAATGGAAAGATTGAGAGCAAGTTGGCAGCAGAATGAAATTGATAGGTTTTGGCTGAGTCTTCACTTTTGCTGCCAGGGATTTTCTTTAATTTCAAGATGAACCATGGATAATTCAGACTTACAGTTCAAAAGACTGCTGGAGAATGACTGAGCATTCTTGGAAAAACTCTGATCGTAAAAACCAGAATTTGCAATCATATCTAAACCTAAAACATTTTTTCTTCTTTTTTGATTCAGTTTATATTTATTACTGTCATAAATCCTAGTGTACTCAGCAGAGACTACTTGAATGTGTTATCTGGAAAATCCATCATATCTCCCTGAACAGGCCAGCTGTAGAGCCAACGTCTCCTGCTTGTGGCATTTAGGGAATATAAAAGAAGTTCTGACCAAGGTCAGGGGAAATGGTGGTTTCTAGAAAACATAAACCAAATGAGGTTTTTTGTGCCAAGTCTGTTCCTTGTATGTTTGTCTTGGAGCAGAATACCACAGTTAGCATCCGATCTATGCAGAGCCCCAGAAATGTCTGTAGTATTTGTATTGCAGAGTAATTCAGGGAATATTGATAAATAAGTTGTTTTCTGCCCATGATGCTTCCAGATCTCTGGCTTGGGGTCAGATCTGAACCAGGAGCTGAGGAGCTGCTGTTGATGATGTACTAACTTGAGTTGCTAAGCTACTGAGTTAGGGTGAGTCTACCACTCTGTTTCTGGCTTTTTGGTAGTCTCCAAAAGGCTTTGTCCAGCCACAGAAAGCCTGTAGTCACTGCAAGCCCACGAGTTCTTGGCAGTCCAGTTAGATAGATAATTTCCTGTTGTATGCAGAGCTGTGTCATTTAGGGAAATATGTGGCTGCTAAACCAGATCCAGGGAAGTTGTATACCTGCAAACTGGCAAAAAGGATCTCCTGATGTTATCTAAAAATGAACTTAGAGGCTGTGAAGTTCTTCAGAGTTGTGTTCTTTAAACCATCATAAAGCAATGTTCATGTTAAGCAGTGTATTTTTATTTCCATGAGTTGCAGTTAATGACAGTGATGTGCTCTTATCAGAGTGATAATAATACAGATTAATTTAAAAAGAAACCTTGTCATTAGTGTTATGCTGCAGAGTTGAGGAGGTTATGCTAAATATTTGTTTGCTTAGATGCAGGATAGAGTGATACTGGTCTATTATAAAAATACTTGTAAATATTAAATATAACATAAACACTTTCAGTTGCTCAGTTCCATCAAATGTCTAATTTTCTACTGTAGCTGGAAATTTCTTCTGTAATTACAGCACACTCAAATTGTTCATGCAGCCATTTACATGAAATTCATGTATGGAGTACTGTTATGAAGAGCATGTGATTAAAGAAAGCTGCAGTCTGACATCTCTTAATGAAAGTAGTACAGAGCTGGCGAGGGCTTCTCTGTGGGGTTGTTTGGGAATTTTCTTTGGTTCCTGGTTGTCTTTCTGCTGCATGATTGTACAGTCAGGAATGCTGTCAGGGTCATTCTGTTCAGAGGTGTGTGTTGTGCATCACTCAGTAGCTGTCAGTCACCTCCTGTGCACTCTTGGCCAATGTCAGCTGTTGTCATGTTCTCTCTGATACCACTGTGGTTGCCATGAGCTGGAGAATTCAACTTCACGAACCTTAGGAATCTGAAATTTGGCATCCTCCATTGTTTACTTAGATTTAATTCTGGTCGTGGAATTTCCTGCCTTCTTCCATGATGTTGGTCCTCTGTTGAAGAAGAATTTCAAAGGCTGGTGGCAAAAAGTTAATATAGTTTAGGGACTGTTGTTTCTAAAAACATATTTTTTCTTCTCCCTGTCAAGTATTTTATGTAGGGAAAGAATGCCTCTCTCAGTTGGGTCATTCAGAAGTCACATTAAATATTCTTATGTAAGAGGGAGAAATTAAGTCTTTTCAGTCAGTTCTATCAGCATGTTATTCCATTTCATTACTGAAAGGAAAATGCTTCATAGTTCACTAACCTGCCTCGATGCTAGCACGGGAAATTAACCTTGTAAATCAGGGAGCATTCTCTGAAGCCACCTCATCCTAGATTTCCTTAGTTTCTTGTTACAAATTGCATGGCATGAGATCATCTGTAGAAAAAAATGCGTTGGGAAGGTGGTCCTGCAGCAGCACATCTTGGGCTGAGCTTGCTCAGCTCTGCCCTCCACACCCTGCCCAAGCAGGTCACAAACCCACTGTATGAATCCAGGAAATAAATGCAACTTTATCTTTCTTAGATAGGACAGCGAAGCCTGTGGAGATCATGCTGGTTTCTTAGAGGGGTTATAATCAGGTTTTGATCAAAAGAGAAAATAATGCCTATTTTTAGTTATTGCTTTTAGTTTTGTTTGTGTTACCTTGCGTACTAAGAACTAAACTGTCTGCTTCAGAGAGGCAGTTTTTCATTTGTTGTTGCTGTGCTTGTTCTGCGTGTGTGAATTCTTGATGGATGTTATTTAAATTTGGATTTGAAAAGTGAAAAATACTGAGGAAGCTTTTGAAAGATTTTGATTAACTTACACTGATGTGCAAGTGAAAGATTGCATTTCTCAGCATAAATACTTTGTGCCTAGGCATGACTGTTTTCATGCCTGCTTTGCAAGGTTTGGTATGCATGAAATAATTTGAAATGGATTAAATTATTTTATTCCCATATAGCTCTTAGGAACAATTTTTGCTCTCTTTTTGCTTATCCATTTACAAGATAAAGCTTGGTTTCCTAGGTTTTCTTAGTAAGGATAAATGAGGAATTAACAAGGGCTCATTGTCTTAGGAAATATGTGATTGTTCTTGCTGTGTTTGAGTCTTGCTAAAAAACATGAGATGCAGCTGCTTGTAAACCACAGAGTGAAAATTCCAGAAGAATTGTGGACTTGCAGGTTCCCCATGCTCACTCAGTGAGGTGAGGTGTGCATGCTCCTGGCTGTGAGCATAGGAATAGTACTGTTACTGAAATTAGTAACTTCATTCAAATGTTAAATGCCTTGACCAGTTTGAACTGAAGCATTTCTTTGGAGGAACATCAGCTCAGAGGAAAAACTCCCATAATTTTCTCATGTTTGGGGGGTGGGAAGTTGCCTAATCCATTTTGTAATACAGTGTGCACTGCAAAGTAAAGCAACATCTGTACTGTGCTTGCGTCTCTATACTTTACAATTTATAGGGAAATAAATTTATTTCTATATTAACTTGCAGACATACTGAGTAATGTAACAAAATTGGTTTCATTGATCAGTCTGACCAGAAAGTATGAAGACTGTCATACTGATGTATAGTGTCTAATCAAGAAGAAGACCCAGTTTCAGATTAAGATCATTAACACTTCAATGTTTTGTATGACAATCAATCTTCAATGCATCCTAAGTTCTTTGATATTCCAGTGCAACAATAATCCCCTAGTGGATTTATTAGGATAGTTTTATTATTCCTTTCTTTTGAAAAGCAAATTATAATTAGGATATATTTTGGCATTACAATTAAAAGTTCTGAAATATAACAACATTTTGATGTTGTAAATTGTTTCACATTAAGATCAAAATAGAAGAAAGTCATAACTGTGTCTAAGGGCTAGAGCCTTCTTATTTTAATTCATAATTTCCAAGCCCTAGGTTGTGAATACACTTCATATTTTTTCGTGTAAGTACGTATGAACTCTTCTGTTTTTAGATCTTTGTACTCAAAACCTTTAATTTGGCACAAAGTGTATAAGCTTTTGATGTTTCTCTCTTGTAAGGACACACCACATCTTTGGTATTTAGGATTTTATAGTTCTAATTTCAACCCTAACATCAGAAATTCTGTGCAATGTAGGGTAACTCGGGCCCAGCAAAAATAGGACTACTGTGCAAAGATGTAAAAACTCTGCTCTGCTCCTCCTTCAAAAACAAACACTATCAAGAGGTTTCTCTGCTTGACCATACTGCTTACCATGTTCTGACTGAGTCAAAAATCCTGTGAGGACTATTCAGGGAAGTTCCTGAGATGAGATGCTCCTGATAGCTTTTATGGTTTGCTGGACTGCAAAATACATCCTGAGGTGAAACATTCACTTAGAGTAACCATCTCTCATTACTTGCATTGGTGAAACCCTCGGTTCAAATTTGCAGAGAAACTGTTTTCCTAGTAAAATCATTTTGCTGTGAATCAAGAACAAAATAATACCGAAGCCAAAACCTCTGGGGGGAGTAGTGAAAGGCCCCAAAGTTTTGTGTGGAGAGTTATAATGAAAGTGAGTTTACAAACCTAAGTGTAATGTTGGCAGCTGCTCTAATTCTGTAGACTCCATCCATTTCCCCAGTGCAGGGTTTAGGTGGATGCATGTTTATCATCTAAATAATCTTGGACTTCCTCCTAATTGTTCTGATTTTTTACTGTTTGAGAAACAGTTCTGGGCCAAGCATTGTTTGCCTTGCTCTGGTTTTCATAGCTTGGTCTAGTCCCTTTATGTGATGTCCACTATGCCCAGAAGACCAGGGAAATGTCTTCTTTTTGGCACTATTTCCTGAAGTAAATGTCTATCATATATTGGTCAGGTAGACCTGGATTTTATTAGTAGCTTGGTTTTGCCTAGTAGCTTGGAAGATAATAAAAGTGATGAACAAATCTCCAGTAACTCTAAATTGGGTTACCTAGATAATACTGAGATGAGAACAGGCAGAGGGTTCAAGAACAGACGGTAAGAAAAGCTCATGAATGTTGACCTCTTAGATGTTCATGGGAAATGAGGAGACACAGGAAGGAGGCAGCTCTTAGGAACAGAACTATTCCTTTCATCCTCTATATGCCTGTTTAACTACTGCCTTCCCTTACTTGGGGGGATAACTCAATCAAACAGCTGTTGGATGCCATTGTATTTTCATGGATGATTTCGAGATTGCTGCCCATTTCTAGTGATCTTGTTCAGAAGTGATTTAAAATGTACACCGGTGTAGACAGAAAGTCAAGTTAGAGCTGCTGTGACAGTGCTTTCATCATCTGTCAGCATCCTGAGTGTTTTGAGCTAAACCTTAAATTTTATTTGAGCTGCCTGATATCTGTCAAGGGGCAGGATATGATTGCTAGAGAGAAATCCTCTCATCTTCTGTGACTACATCCCCAGTTAGATGTAAGAACTGTTTGGTATCCAGAGGTGAATTGCATTGGACCTTTACAAGGCACAGAAATCATCCATCCATCTCCCCATCCTTTTAAGGAAAAGGATTCTGAGCAGAGGGCCCTTTGACTCTGCAGTGGAAACTGTTTGGAAAAACTTGCTTTAATAATAAGATTCTGACTAAAGACTTTTGCAGAGGAAGGTTATTTTATGGAAATGGTCAGGTGGTTGTTCTGGTATTTGGACACCAGGTTACAAAAGGGTAATTTTTCTCTTTTTCTCTTACAAAAAGAGAAAACCTTCTGTATCAGTATACAGAATTAAAAAGTAGATTAAAGGAGAAGTTCAGAAGTCAAAACTGGGGAGATGTTCAGAGTAACCCAAAATTGTCATCCAAGATTTTGGGGAGGAGGGTTGTAATCTTTCTGAAATATTACTGGGCATGTACTCCCTAAATAATACATTGGATCTGCTAGACAAAACCAGACAATTAATTTTTAACACAGAAGGACTTTGAGGACAACTCTGACACCCAGAGGAAAGAAAAGGTTTTATGGAAATTTTATATCTTAGGATCACTGCTGAAGTAGAAGTGCTGTTTTGTTAGAGAGAAATATCAGTGAAATTTAAAATATTGTGTATTCCTGAGAAGTGTCACTATAGTAAATCCCTTTGTGGAATTGTTAAGTCACAATTGAAATTTGATGCTGTGCAGTAGTCTATTCTTCTAGTACTTAAACTTTTTAAGGAACAATTTCCAAAAGGGGTGATGATTTGGTGGTGGCCAAGAAATGTATCATCTGTATAATGCATAGGAAAGGAAAAAGAGGAAACAGACACATTCTTTGTACACATCTGAAAAGAGGCTTGTATGCAATATGCAGGCAGATACCAGCTTTAAATTCTATGTAGTCAATTAACATCAGTACTAACATACAGGTCTTCATCTGCAGAGGTATTCAGGCTTTTTGTATTTTCCTGTCCATTTGCTTCAGTTTAGCAGTGTGAAATCAAAGCCCAAGGCTTTGCAGACTGGCTCCTCACTTGTGCCCCTGGGTGTATGATCATTGTTTGACACAGAAAACAGGCAGACCTGAGGAATGGTGAGCATTCCAGCACAGGGGTTCAGCTGCATGTGCTGATACATCCATTGCATGGGATGGAGACTGCCCCCTTGGTTTGACAATTTGTTTCCAAGCACCTCATTTTTCTGAGCTGGTGTTATTTTCTCTGTCTATGTGCCTCTCTGGCTACAGCTGCCAACAGTTTAGTCTGAATAGTATTCATAGGTTTTGTTGTTTCCCTCTTTGTGGTGCACAAGTAGACCTAAGTGTCTTAATAAGAATTGTTGCTGGGTAATTAATCAGCTTCCCCTGCTTTAGACAGCTGCCTCTAGAACTTATGGATTCACCTCCATCAGCCAATACATATAGACATTAATTGCCTCATAATATTGTCAAGGTGTCAGGTATTACTGAAAGGGTGTGATTGCATCTCTTTGATCTAAGCAAAATTTGTTAGTGTTTTGCCACTGTTCTTGTTCTACACATTTATCTTGCCAGTGTCATGAGCTGCACTGAGGACACATCATCAGGGTGCAATCAGGAGCAGGTCTGTCCAAGTGAATAGTAATTTCAGATTCACAGTGGCCAATGAGTAATTCCTCAGCAGGCAAGTCAAAAACCAAGTCCTGACAGGTGGGGCAGTGGAAATTCTCCTTTCAGTGGCCTTATTTTAAACACCAAGATGAAAATATAATGCATGCTTAGAGGGTGCAAATAATGTCTACTCTCATTTCACTCAGTGAAATCTGCTCAGCTTCATCTTGGAGCACTGGAGATACTTTTGTATTTCAAAGTGTATCTGACTGTTTGCCCAGTATTTGGAAAAGTTACTCAGATTTAGTGGAAATGTTTCTATTTCAGACCTGAAACACTTTGATATTTGTTAATTTTATGAGTGTATTGAAGTTCACTGACACTGGAAAAAGGGATTCTGTTTCTTCAATTAATAATACCACATTAATTGCCTTTTTATTTATCTTCATTTGGATGCCTCTCTCTCCCTATGGAACAATGTGTTTGAAATGCAGTGAGGTAGAACACTGAAAGGAAAAGGCTGGGCTAAATATTCATTGAAATAAATAGGCCTCTTCCCCTTGACTTCAAAGAAAAAAATAGTCTAATTAAACACAAGGGGAAGAGGAAAAAATTGAGAACCTTTGATTTGAACACACTTTAGAGCAGAGCATGGAAAGATATGAGAATGAGCTCTGTGAGATGAGAAAGAGGGAATAACAATGTTGTTAGAGCAGATAGCAGTATAGGCAGGTCTCACAAATGTAGGAGGCTAAGGAAATACACTAGAAAGGACAATATTTCAGATTTTATCAAGTTTGACCTCCTGGTTGTTGAAGCAAGTTGTCCATCAAGGTCTTGTGGGAGCTTCAAGTGAAGGGAGCACATGAGTGATGAAGTTCTCTGACTAATTCTAAATAGGGTAAAGAATTAGCCCCTTCACCATCGTGCCTGGATTTGTGTGTGGGGAGAATCTTTATGGAAAAAGATTGTGGAGTGTGGCTGTTGTGAAGGAATAATGTCCAAGGCACCCAAAAAGCTGTATTGGCTGATGTGTTGCTTGTCCTCCCTCCTCTCAGTATTTTCAGTCAATGTGTCAGAGCCTTTCCTGGCCTGTGAGACATTCCTTGAACTGGTGACATGGTTCCTTGGGACTCCCTGTTTCTTGGCAAAAAAGTAGGAGCCGTTGTAAATTGCCATGATCCTCAAATCCTTGATATTCTCCAGGTCATCCCCATGCATCCTTTGAGGCGGAAGGACAAATCTCATTTCCTCCACTTTCAAGGAGAGTGAGTTGTATATTCACTTGGGGTGTTTGCCACCTTTGCTGAGGCTGAACTTGTAGGTTTTGTTGCTGTAAGGGTTTGCTGCAACTTATTCACAAGTAATGTTGTGTGTACCTATTACAGTTCTACATGAGTTAGGGATTTGGCAAAGGTGAAAGGTCAACAGAATTGTTTAAGCTGAAAATAATTTTTGAGTGTACAGACCAACCTCTGCATACTACAGATAAAAATACTTGTAAGAACCTTTCACTTTTTTCATTTATTATTATGTACTGCTTCAGTTTACCATAAAAAAGACCCCACAGCATGTATTTGGAGAAGAGCCTGCTTTGCTGTAAAACAACAAGGAATATTTTACATTTGAAAGGAAAAAAAGGGGTTTTTTTTCTTTAGTGGCATGTTCTTAGTTATCAGATTAACAACAGTTTTGGAGGGGCATTCAAGCAAGTATTAAGTGTAAAATATACAGATAAATGCACACTTACTTTAGCAATCCTTTAAGAACTAGAGACTAATCTTCAAGTAGGATCACTTTCCTTCTGGGTGTATGACCTTTAGTTATTCCTCCAAACAAGCTGCAGCTGTCCCATATTACACTGGGAGGGGCAGCTCTGGGCCCTGGTGCTTCCCTAGGAGTTTTGGCAGCTGACTCTTGCTGAGGTAATTTATTAATTGTGCTGCCACCTTCGGGATCCCCAGAAGGTCCGTCTCCCACATATCTGGATGTTGCAAGACTGTATTTCCATATGTTCTTCCTTTTTGTCCATGATTAGTCTTTGTACAGCTAGAGGAGGGGTTTTAACAACTGTTACTTAATTAAGTGGTGGACATGTAACTATACAAAATGTTTCTGTTAGATACTTAGGAGACTTCTATTTTGCTTGTGTGGTCTTTATTATTTGAGGGAAACTTTCAAACTCTTAATGGGCCTTGAGTTATTTTTATTTCTTGGCCAGACCATGCTTCCCCTGTCTTTCTACTTGTTCTCCCTTTAATTTTAGCCCCTATAGGGCTAAACTGTATAGTTTTGTTATACAAATTACAAACATTTAGGTTTATAAATAATATGGATGTTTATTGTGTATTTTTTATGTAATTTAATTTTGGCCCCTACAGGGCTAAAAATTTGGCTAGTTAGTGTTACACTTCAGGAAAACCTGGTGATGTAAACAAATAAGGAGCAGCTGTAATCAATCAATGTGTTTCTGTTACAGAGAGGAAACACCTGCAGTTGGACCAAGTGCCTTCATGAGAGCAGAATGTTCTGGAGCTCCTTCATGATGTCACCTTCACACTTGGCCGTAGGAGAACCTGACACAGTGAGTGTAAAGTAATGATACCTAAGCTTCCAGAGTCTGTGGGTGAGTAAAAATTTGGTGTGAGTTCCATTGTTTTTTGGAACAAAATATTGTAGCTGATCTATCAAACATAGTAGGCTGGAAGTAAGGGCCTGGAAATGATTCTGTAGGAAGAAGTGTTTATAAAGCCGAGCTGGCTACTGAAGATTGATAGCAGTGAATTTTTGGTCTTGGTTGTTGCAGTAGTGACTCCATGTGGCACATTTTGATGCTTTTCAGCTTAGATTGCTATACAAGTATGGAGATTGTCTTGCTCTCTCTTTGTTGGGCAGCTTTATGGCCATGATACTCAGTAAATATTGAGCTTTTATATGCTGGTTTATACTGTTGGATGGGAATTATTTGTGGGGTTTTTTCTGCTTGAGGTCTCAACCGTTAGCAAACACACACCTGCTAGACTTGTGCATTGTGCATAAACATCAAAAGTGAGAGAAGGCCTTTGATAGTTCCTGTATTTCTGTTGCTATGCAGATATAAAACATACAGCACTGTTTGTCTGCAGTCTTTGAATCTTGACTGCCCTATCTTGTCCTACAAGCAGACCTTGAGATTGTTTGGGGCAGGTCTCACTTAGCTGTGTCTGCAGTCCTGGAAGCTTGACTACCCTACGTTCTCCTACAAATGACTGTGTGACTTCCAGGAGTTCAGAGGGACCCATGTGAGATCCCGCCCCTAAAAAATCTCAAGTGTATTCGTGGGAAAACCCTAGCTAATCAAGCTTCCAGGACTTCAGAGGCACCCAAGTGAGCCCCCAGTCCATACAAGCTCAAGGTCCATTTCCAGGAGAACATAGGGTAGTCAAGATTCCAGGACTGCAGTCACACGGAACAAAGTGGCCTTGAGCTTGTTTGGAGTGGGGTGTGGGTCTCACTTGGGTGCCTCTGTCGTGTAGGAAGCTTGACAAAGCAACGTTCTCTTGGAAATGCACCTTGAGCTTTGTTGGGGGTCTCACTTGGGCGAGTCTTCAGTCCTGGAAGCTTGACTACCGTAGGTTTCCCAACAAATGTGCCTTGAGATTGTTTGGGGCAGGTCTCATTTAGCTGTGTCTGCAGTCTTGGAAGCTTGACTACCCTACGTTCTCCTACAAATAACTGTGACTTCCAGGAATTCCGAGGGACCCATGTGAGAGCCCCCCCAAACAAGCTCAAGTGTCTATGTGGGGAAAACACTGGGCAGTCAAGATTCCAGGAACCCAGAAAAACCCCAAGTTTGATCCCTCTCCCAAACAAGGTCAAGGTTCATTTCTGGGAGAAAACAGGGGAGGTCAAAAATTCCAGGGCTTCTGACACTCATAACAAAGGGGCCTTGAGCTTGTTTGCAGTGGGGTGTGGGTCTCACTTGGGTGTCTCTGTCGTGTAGGAAGCTTGCACAAAACAATGTTCTCTTTAAAAATGTACCCTGAGCTGCTTTGGGGGTCTCACTTGTGTGTGTCTGCCGGTCCTGGAAGCTTGACAGGGCTTTCATCTCCTTCAGATGGACCTTGAGCTTGAGTAGGATGGCTCTCACTTAGCTGTGTCTGCAGTTTGGGAAAGCTTGACTACCCTACGTTCTCCTACTTATGGCTGTATACCTTCCAGGACCTCAGAAGGACCTATGTGAGAACGCCTTCCTTAAAAATCTCAAGTGTATTGTGGGAAAACCCTAGCTAATCAAGCTTCCAGGACTTCAGAGGCACCCAAGTGAGACCCCTCCTTCCTAATGAAGCCCAAGGTCAATTAGTTTGACAACCTAGATTAATCAAGCTTCCAGGACTGCTGATGCACCCAAGTGAGCCCCAGCCCATACAAGCTCAAGGTCCATTTCCAGAACATAGGGTAGTCAAGATTCCAGGGCGGCAGACACACAAAACAAATGGGCCTTCAGCTTTTTTGGAGTGGCATGTGGGTCTCACTTGGGTGAGTCTGCAGTCCTGGAATCTTATCCGTATGATCTTCTCTTGAAAATGCACTTTGAGCTTTGTTGGGGTCTCACTTTGGTGTGTCTGCAGTCCTGGAAGCTTGACTACCCTAGGTTTCCCAACAAATGTGCCTTGAGATTGTTTGGTGCACATCTCACTTGGCTGTTTCTGCAGTCCTGGAAGCTTGACTGGGCTATCATCTCTTACAAATGGACCTTTAGATTGACTTCGAGGGTCTCACTTTGCTGTGTCTGCAATCTTGGCATCTTGACCCCCTATGTTGTCCTACAAGCAGACCTTGAGATTGTTTGGGGCAGGTCTCACTTAGCTGTTTCTGCAGTCTCCACAGCTTGACTACCCTAAGTTCTCTGCAAATGGCTGTATACCTTCCATGTCTCCTGTAATTTTTCCCCTTATGTTTCACATCCATATTTCCTCCTATTTCTCATCTTTTCCACTCACGTTCGTGCCCTTTTCTCCCCCATGTTTTCCATGCTTTTCCCTTTCTCACATTTCCCACCATTTTTTCACTCTAACATTTCCTGTCCTTCTGTCCCCTCACATTTGTCATCATTTTCCTTCTCGTTTCCCACTTTTACTGCTCTTCTGTTTTGCATCCTTTTTCCCTCTCATTTTTGCCCTTTCACTTTTGGTCTCTAAGTATACTGTCCTCTTGTCTTTTATTTTCATATCTTGATCCCTACATTTTCCCACCCTCCCATCCTCACATTTCCTCCCCTAATTCTTGCTTTTCCTCCACAAAGCTCTCTCTGCTCTATTTTACACATCATTGCTTCCATTTGTATTTCAAAAATTGGATCCTTTTATACTCATATACTCGATACCCGTGTGAGTGCTGTCATGATATTATATTTCGTAGTGTTACTCTAACAGCAGTCTTATTTTCATAATATTATAAGCAACTATAGTCATTTATAACTCTATACAATATAGGTATATATCTTAAAACTATCCGCCTAAAAGGACTATTCTATCTATTAAAAATACCTCTAATATAATATAGTTTGTCAATCCATTTATGAATAGAATAATCTTTCAGTATCTATCAAATTATTTACTATATATAAATTAATGTTTTCTTTATCTAATATTAATTAGATATAAATATTCCCTTCTTGAACTATCTATCTGGAGTTAGAAGGTCTGTTAGATTGTGGCTTGTTTCAGCCACAAACTCCTATGAGGATGTTATACAGCCAGTCTGAGCATCAGGATCCTTCTCTCTGGTCCTGCCAGATTCAGATTCTGTGACAGTCAGCAGAGCCCCTGTGAAGCCCCTGTAACCTGCACAGAAGACCACACGCAAGGCCGAGGAGAAGCAGCGCGAAGCACCCAGGCAGATGTGGCCGTGTGGGAGCAGAGGAAGCTGCTAAGTCACCCATCACAGCGTCCTACCTTTCTGCTGACTTGAGAAACTTAGAAGATGGTGCAAGAAACCCATCCCACAGAGCCGCCAATGCAGCTCTTATTCTCCTAGACTGAAGACAGCTCCCAGCAACGCTTGTTCCACTAAAGACTGGTGATATTTATCCCACACAGCTGCACCGTCGTGATCTTCGTTTTGAGCAGTCCGGGGTAGCAGGGCGAGTGGAGAGCGCCAGCAAGTCTGAGAGCGGCCAGGGCGCTGAGCCAATCACGGCAAGGAGCCACGATATTGGCTTCCTACGAACACCTATTTTCCCTGTCACTATTTCGCCGATCATTTCTCCCTTCACATAGTTCCGCCATGTCTCTCATATTTACCACCCTTTTCCCCCTCACAATCCCCTCACCTATTTTTTCCCTCTCATGTTTTTTACGCTCTTTATCTACCAGCTCACTTCTATCTCATCCTACAAGTTTGAGTCTCCATCATCTCACAATTTTGTCCCCTCACAGTTTCTCCGCGCTTTTTGCGCTTCCTTTATTGTTTGCTCCTTTTTCTCCCCTCAATCTAAATTCCCCCGCCAGCACTCCTCACTTTCCCTCTCACCTTTCCCGCCCTTGGTTTATCCCAATCCATGCCCTATCTACATTTTGAACCCCAGCTATTCCCCACCATTTGTCCCCTCCAGTGTCCCACCCTCCTTCTTCCCTTCCTTCTCGTACCACCTCACGCCTGCTCAGGTGCTGTGGGATTGGGTCCCTACCGGTCAGGCGAGATGTTGAATCACCGGTCCACGAAATGCTCGCCGTGCTGAGAAGACCTTACGAAAAGCCAGACATCCTCTCCACACCTCATATCCAGCAGGTGTTTGATTTGTGCCCTGACAGACTAGGAAGCCCCTCTCTGCTCTGACCCGGCAACAACAGTCAGCCAGCAGCCGTTGAGCAGGGTAGAATTGGATGCTTTGCTGCTCCCTTAGAGATTTTCAGATCCAGCTGGTCTGAGGGCCAGGGAATGCATGGACGCCGTAGCGCTTGTCTGCTTGCTTGCTATTAGTTCAAGATTCGTACAACCAAGAAGAGATCCAGAGAGTGTCCTCCTGTCTGTGCAGAGACCGCGCTCCTTTCCCCGATCCTGTCTACCCCACGTCATCTACGAAGAGCTCAGCCAGAGGTTCCTCACTTTGCTCTGTCCCAGGATGGCGTGCAGCCAGGCCCTGGGGCGACTATGAGCTCCATCAGCCCTCTGCTCCCCAGCTGCTCCTAGCAGCGTGGTTCCTCTGCCCTACCGTGAAATCCGCCGTCAGCAGCCACGGGCGAAGTCTTGCACATGTCGAGGACAGCCCAAGCAAAGCCTTCACCTGTGTAGCCGGCATGGCGCACACAGGGTAGGGCCGAGGCTCCTGCACGTTGATAATCCCACCAGCGCGCGGGAAGGATGTGGGACCAGCGTCGTGCGCCACAAGTGCAGCATAACCGAACTGTGGGACTTGGGACGACCACAAGGATACTAAGGGACGCCTCTCGCATGGTCTTGACCGACCTCAGCAGGTAGGCTGTCTGGCCTGTATAGGAACTCTCAGCCGCTCCCTTTGCCCGTCTTGGCCACGCTGCTCAGATGACGACAGGCGTTAGAATGTGCATGGTTCTCACAAGCGCTCCCCCAGCTGGCCAGAGGTCAGCCCATCCTGCCAGCACAACACAGTGGCTCAGAGCCCTCCCTCATGGTCAAATAGCAGGGGCTCATGTACTCGTCTGCATGTGAGAGCTCCTGAATGTCTATCGAGGCAAGGAGCGAAGGCGTGCAGCTCCAGCTGTGTAGATCTGCAGAGGACTCTGCATCAGATTCCGGCATGGGTCTTGTGCGTGGGCAGTCTCCTCTGCCTCAGGCGCTGGGATCATGCGTTCCCAAGCACTCGCCATCCTCCACTCTACTCTGTCTGTGCCAGAGGCTTGAAGCTCTTTCCACTTGATACGCTCTCTGTACCAAAACAGACCTTCGCTTGGAGGCCTGCAGGTCAGAAGCTGGTATGGTCATGAAGCAACAGGATCTGGAAAGGAGCCTCCACCCCCATATCCCTGCCCCTGGCGCGTAGTCTAGCCCCACCATACTCTGTCTCAAAGCTGCTCAGCCTGGACCATTTGACTAACCTTGCCACACTGAGGGCCTCGGTCACTCACATCTTGCAAAATCGAGACCAACACGGTGCGTGCCTGCTTCACACTAGAGTTCTCCTCGTAGGCCTTCATATTGTCCGCTCGCAACACTGTGTTGCCCGGCAAGGCTGCTGAAGAGCAGATGGATCTCCTGCCACAGTGCTTTCCATCTCGTGGTAGAGAAGAGGAAAGTGAGCTTACAGCGCGACAGCAGCTCCCTTGCCTAAGCCTGCCACCAGTTGAGCTACGCAGCCTGAGGTTGGACTGAAGATGAGTGCGTTTGTGCTACATCAGGACCCATTGCCAAGTAGTATGTGCAAGAAAGCAGACTGTGCTAGAAAGGAGACTCGAAATCCATCCCACACAGCCTAGTGAGCAGGCGCAATAGCCTTCCCAGTGCGCTTGCGCGCTGCGCATAGGGCAGTCTTTCATTACACAAGGTCCGGTCTTCAGCTCAAGCTCCCACATCAGCCTTACCACATCAAAGAAGTGCCAGAGCACTCTGCCAATCACCTCCACATGTCCCTTGGCGTCTCTGCCTTGCCTGGCTTCCGACTTCGCTCCTATTCACCTCATTGCAGCACACGTCCATGCAAGTCAAGCGGAGAGGATTGCTTTCCCATTAGCAAACAATGGCCCAGTTACTTCCTAGGCAAATCGGGCAAGAGGCCCATTCATTTTTCTTCCCTGTAGGGAAAGTGACAGTTTCCATTGCTGTTGAGAACTATGTGAGCCATGCTCGGTCCGCAGGACAATCCCGGCACACCAGGCAGCAGGGGCATCTTGCGTGCAGTCACCCTAGACCCTGACTCCCACCAGGCCAGCCACCCACATTCCTGAGACCCTCAGAGTCCAGCGTGCCAGCATGGTACTGCTCTACAGGCAGCCTGCTACCATCTCGCTCTCTCTGACAGCGTCACAAGAGCCCTGAGCACCAGAGGCACACGATATTCCTTTCCTTGAGAACCTCTCAGAAGTTGCTCGCGATATTCTATATTTAGCACACTGATAACCCGCTTGTATTATGCGCAGTGGCTATCATCAATCCACCACGAGGCTAGTCGCACTGATAAAGAAAAAGCCAAGTCACAGAGAGTCGCACGCAGCGATAGGCACAGGAGCTCCTCTAGAAGGGCAAAGGCACATGGTCTTCCATGCTGACTCACAGCCAGAGACATATGAAGGTCAGATCTTCTAGCTAGCTGAGTGAGAAATGTTTATTTCTTATGCTTCCAGATTCAACGGTATCGTCCAGCTCCGTTTCCAACCTTCTACCAAGGCAGTATCTGGTCGCAGAGAAAATGCAATCACTCCAGCCATTCCCACATTAGGACTTCGTCTTGCAGAGGCAGAGAGCTGTCAGCACGGTTGCCTCGGCCCACTGCAGCACAGCCGGTGAGGCCAAGCGGCCATTGCTGGACTTGAGCTGTGCCGCTAGGAGAACGCCCTCGCTGGCAAGCCTCTGGGTGGATGGGAACACGAGTTGGGATGCGTTTCCCTCATGAGGCGCTGGAGTTAGCGAATTGAGGCATGGGCTCAGTGTCTGACCCTGCACGGAGCGAGCCTTAGGGCCACCTATGCGCTCGCTGGCACCTCTGTGGGGCCGCACTGAGCACAGCCTTGGTGGGCCCAATCGGTGGGACCCTCGCATCCCTCTTGGGTCTCTTGCATCAGTTCCTTGGTTGCATGCCTAGCAGATACTGCTTCTGGGCGCCACTCTCCCCACATGAGAAGCCCTCCAGGGCTGTCAGAGTCAGCGACACTCGAAATATTGGAGCAATGTCCAGAGCTGTTGCTCATTGACGACCCAGCCACTATATTTGCCGATCAGGAACCAAGCAGGGTGAAAGCTTGAGCGTTGTTGTGTCTTATCTATGCACAGTAGGCAAGATGCATGTTCTCATGATGTTTGCACCCTGAGGCAACACAGGTGAGGTGTGCTGCCACGCCCCTCTCCTGGCTTGCCCTGCCATCCCCCTCGTCCCATACGTAAGAACGCTTGTAATCCATCTCAAAGTGCACTGCGCAAAGAAGAGTTCACTAAGATAGTTCCAAACAGTGCACAGTCTGGCAAAAAGTAAGTGTTACTTCTAGGTCTGAAACAGAAGGTCCCTGAAATTCATGGCCTCAGGACAAAATTCCACAGTGCAGATCGTGGAGAAGGCACAGACAGCGCAACAGACAGCAAGACCGCCTGTGTAGGCAGATCTGGATAGCTGCTCTGCTGCCTCAAGCGTGGCTTCATGAGCCGTCACACCCAGCTCTGGAAGGAAAGGAGTGCAGGAAACCTGACAGATCAAGGCAAAGCAACCCAGCCACAGACCACCTCCATACAGCCGACTAGCTCAGGTGGAATTTCTATGGCCACCTCTCAAAACAAACCGTTGGCCCTGCTTTGTCAGTGCAGGCGGAGCGTCGCCGATCTCTTTCAGATCCTCTCAGACAACCCAACAAACCCTAACCCTATAATCTCACCAAAAAT
>JAJEOU010000169.1:0-79320 GCA_021534815.1 Acrocephalus arundinaceus | reverse complement strand
GTGGGCACTGAGACCCCCGGACACCCCCCCTGGACCCCTGAGATCCCGGGACCCCCGGGATAACAATGGGACCCCCACACCAGCTCCCCGTGGCTCCTGCGGGCACAGGTGGGCACTGAGATCCCCCGGACACCCCCCAGAGACCCCTGGGACACCCTTGGGACCCCTGAGACCCCGGGACACCCCTGAGACTCCCAGGACATCTCTGGGACCCCAGGGATACCCCTGAGACCCCCAGAGACCCCCGGGATACCCCTGGGACCCTGGGACCCCCGCACCAGCTCCCTGTGGCTCCTGCGGGCAGGGCGGCACTGAGACCCCCGGGAAACCCCCCAGAGACCCCCAGAGCCCCGCACCAACTCCCCGTGGCTCCTGCAGGCACAGGTGGGCACTGAGACCCCGGGACACCCCCCAGAGACCTCCAGAGACCCCCGGGACACCCTTGGGACCCTGAGACCCCCGGGACACCCCTGAGACTCCCAGGACATCTCTGGACTCCAGGGATACCCCTGAGACCCCCAGATACCCCCGGGATACCCCTGGGACCCCCGCACCAGCTCTCCCGTGGCTCCGTGGGCAGGGCGGGCACTGAGACCCCGGGACACCCCCCAGAGACCTCCAGAGACCCCCGGACACCCTTGGGACCCCTGAGACTCCCAGGACATCTCTGGGACCCCAGGGATACCCCTGAGACCCCCAGAGACCCCGGGATACCCCTGGGACCCCCAGGATACCCCTGGGACCCCGCACCAGCTCCCCGTGCTCCTGCGGGCAGGGCGGGCACTGAGACCCCAGGACACCCCAGAGACCCGGGACACCCAGAGCCCCCGCACCCACTCCCTGTGGCTCCTGCGGCAGGGCAGGCACTGAGACCCCGGGAAACCCTTGGACCCCTGAGACCCTCCAGAGACCCCGGGACACCCCTGGGACCCCCGGGATAAACAATGGGACCCCCACACCAGCTCCCCGTGGCTCCTGTGGGCAGGGCGGACACTGAGACCCCCGGGAAACCCCCCAGAGACCCCTGGGATACCCCAGAGACCCTCGGGACCCCTGGGACCCCCGGGATAACCCTGGGATCCCTGGGACACCCCTGGGACCCCCACACCAGCTCCCTGGGGCTCCTGCAGGCAGGGCGGCACTGAGACCCCCGGGACACCCTTGGGACCCCCCTGAGACCGCTGGGACCCCCCTGAGACCCCCCCTGGGACCCCCAGGACACCCCTGGGACCCCACCCAGTGCCCCCTCCCCAGCTTCCCGTGGCTCCTGTGGGAACAGGTGGGGATTGGGATCAGCACCGGGATCAGGAAAAAATGGGAATGGGGAAAAACATAAATGGGAATGGGGAATGGGGAATGGGGAATGGGGAGAGAGAAACAGGAATGGGGATGGGGAAAAGGGAACAGGGATGGGAAAAATGGGAACAGGGATGGGGGAAAAGGGAACGGGGATGGGAAAATGGGAATGGGGATGGAGAAAAGGGCCTGTGGAGCACGGAACAGGAACAGGGATGGGGAAAAGGGAAAAGGGAACAGGGATGGGGACAAGGGCCTGGAGAGAAGGGAATGGGAACAGGGATGGGGAAAAGGGAACGGGGATGGGGAAAAGGGAACAGGGATGGGAAAAATGGGAACAGAGATGGGAGAAGGAAACAGGGATGGGGAAAAGGGAACAAGGATGGGTAAAACGGAATGGGGATGGGGAACAGGAACAGGGATGGGTTAAAGGAACAGGGATGGGGAAAAGGGAACAGGGATGGGAAAAAAGGGAACAGGGATGGGTAAAATTGAACAGGGATGGAGAAGAGGGCCTGTGGAGCTGGGCACAGGAACAGGGATGGGAAAAATGGAATGGGGAAAATAGGAATGGGAAAAATAGAAATGGGGAAAAGGGGATGGGGATGGGAAAAGGAACAGGGGGAAGGGAACGGGAATGGGGATGGGGAAAATGGGAATGGAGAAGGGAACGGGGATGGAGAAAAGGGAACAAGGATGGGAAAAAAGGGAACAGGGATGGGTAAAATGGAATGGGGATGGAGAAAATGGCCTGTGGAGCAGGGCACAGTAACAGGGATGGGGGAAAGGGAACAGAGATGGGGGAGAATGGGAACAAGGATGGAGAAAAGGGAACAGGGATGGGGAAAAGGGAAAAGGGAACAGGGATGGGGACAAGGGCCTGGAGAGAAGGGAATGAGAACAGGGATGGGGAAAAGGGAACAGGGATGGAGAAAAGGTCCCGTGGAGCCGGGCACAGGAACAGGGATGGGTAAAATGGAACAGGGATGAGGAAAAGGGAATGAGAAGAGGGAAAACGGGAACGGGGAGCCGGGCACAGGAGCAGGACCCCCGTCCCCACCAGAAGATGCGGCCCAGCAGCAGCGCCGCGTAGTCCCGCAGGGTCCAGTGGTCGTTGAGGGGGGTTGAATCTCTCCCTGCTCGCAGGAGCCACAGGGAGCTGGTGCGGGGGTCCCAGGGGAGTCCCAGGGGTATCCCGGGGGTCTCTGGGGATCTCAGGGGTATCCCTGGGGTCCCAGAGATGTCCTGGGAGTCTCAGGGGTGTCCCGGGGGTCTCAGGGGTCCCAAGGGTGTCCCGGGGGTCTCTGGAGGTCTCTGGGGGGTGTCCCGGGGGTCTCAGTGCCCACCTGTGCCTGCAGGAGCCACGGGGAGTTGGTGCGGGGACTCTGGGTGTCCTGGGGGTCTCTGGGGGGTTTCCCGGGAGTCTCAGTGCCCGCCTGGCCCGCAGGAGCCACGGGGAGCTGGTGTGGGGGTCCCAGGGGAGTCCCAGGGGTGCCAGGGGTATCCCGGGGGTCTCTGGGGGGTCTCAGGGGTCCCAAGGGTTTCCCGGGGGTCTCAGTGCCCGCCCTGCTCGCAGGAGCCGCAGGGAGCTGGTGCGGGGGTCCCAGGGGAGTCCCAGGGGTCCCAGGGGTATCCCGGGGGTCTCTGGGGGTCTCAGGGGTATCCCTGGGGTCCCAGAGATGTCCTGGGAGTCTCAGGGGTCCCAAGGGTGTCCCGGGGGTCTCTGGAGGTCTCTGGGGGGTGTCCCGGGGGTCTCAGTGCCCACCTGTGCCCGCAGGAGCCACGGGGAGTTGGTGCGGGGGCTCTGGGTGTCCCGGGGGTCTCTGGGGGTCTCTGGGGGGTGTCCCGGGGGTCTCAGTGCCCGCCCTGCCCGCAGGAGCCACGGGGAGCTGGTGCGGGGGCTGTACCAGCAGATCCTGCTCTCCCTCCAGAAGGTTTTGGCCGATCCCGTGCGGCCGCTCTGCTCCCACTACGGAGCCGTGGTGGGGCTGCACGCGCTGGGCTGGAAGGTCTGGGGGGGCTCCGGGGGGTTTGGGGGGTCCCCAGGGGGTTTGGGGGGGGCTGGGAGGTGTCCAGGGAGGATCTAAAAGGGATTGGGGGGAGCTGAGAGGGGCTTTGGGGGGTCGCGAGGGGGTTTTGAGGGGACTGAGAGGGATCCAGGGGGGTCCTGGGGGGGTGTCAAGGGGATTTGAGGGGGCTGGGAGGGCTCCAGAGGGGTCCTGGGGGGTACCAAGGGGGTTCTCAAAGGGGTTTGGGGGGGCTGGGAGGGCGTTGGGGGTTCCATGGGCAGGTTTGGGGGTCCCAGACCATGCCCCCTCCCCCGTTTTCAGGCTGTACCCCCACCTCCCCACATACTGATTTGGGGGTTCTGGGGGGTCCTGGGCAGGTTTGGGGGTTCTGGGGGGTCCTGAGCAGGTTCGGGGTCCATGGGGGTGTTTGGGTGGTCGGGGGAGGGTCCCACACCATGTCCCCCCCATTCCAGGCGGTGGAGCGGGTGCTGTACCCCCACCTCCCCCCATGCACCGTTTGGGGGTTCTGTGGGTGGGTTTGGGTGGTCGGGGGTGTCCTGGGCAGGTTTGGGGGTCCCGGGCAGGTTCGGGGGTCCATGGGGGGTTCCCACACCGTGTCCCCCCCATTCCAGGCGGTGGAGTGGGTGCTTTACCCCCACCTTCCCACGTACTAATTTGGGGGTTCAGAGGGGTCCTGGGCAGCTTTGGGGGTCCCGGGCAGGTTTGGGGGCTCATGGGGGGGGTCCCAGACCGTGTCCCCCCCGTTCCAGGCTGTGGAGCGGGTGCTGTACCCCCACCTTCCCACTGGTTTGAGGTTTCCATGGGGGATTTGGGGGTTCAGGGGGGTCCTGGGCAGGTTTGGGGGTCCCAGGCAGGTTTGGGGGTCCCACACCGTGTCTCTCCCCCCCCGTTCCAGGCCGTGGAGCGGGTGCTGTACCCCCACCTCCCCACGTACTGGCCGAACCTCCAGGCCGTGCTGGACGATTACTCCGTGTCCAACGCTCAGGTCAAAGCCGACGGCCACAAAGTTTACGGCGCCATCCTGGTGAGGACCGGGGGAGAGGAATTTTGGGGGGTCCCGCACCCCTAAACCCCCAAACCCCCCCCCTCCATCCCTCTGACCCCCCCCGTGTCCCCCAGGTCGCCGTGGAGCGGCTGCTGAAAGCCAAAGCTCAGCAAGCCCCGGGGTTTGGGGGTCCCGAGGGCTCCCCCCGGCACAGCCCCCCCGGTCAGGAGCCGCTCCCCGAGCTGGGTTTGGGCCGCCCGTCGGTACCGGGGACCGGCGGCGCTTCTTCCTCCTCATCTTCCTCCTCCTCATCCTCCTCCTCCTCACCGCTGTCGCCGCCGTCGCCGTCGCTGCGGGACATGTACCGGGAGCTCTACGATTTCTTCGGGGACAGCCTGGCCGCTCGTTTCGGTACCGGCGCCCCCGCCGAGCCCCCGAGCCCCCCGGGAGCCGCCGAGGGAGCCCGCAAAGACCCCCCGGCCGAAGGAGCCGCCCGCAAAATGCCCCAACTGACCAACGCCACGGTCAGCCCGAGGGACGAGGAGCCCCCCCCGGCACGGCCGGACCGGCCCGCCCTGCACCGAGCCCCGGGTCCCCCGCCCCGACCCCGCGGGACTCCCCGCACCCCCTCCGGGCACCGACCGGGAGCTCGGGACGTGTTCCAGAAATGTCGTTTCGCCCCTCGGGGTCCTCCCCGGTTCAGTTTTGTCATCGCCGGGCGTCAAACCGGGCGGCGCTGCCCCGGCCGGAGGTTCCAGACGAGTTTCCCGCAGCCGCCCGGGGCCGCGCTGGGTTCGCGGTACGCGCAGCGCCTGCCCATGATCGGCCGGACCGCGCGGGCCCCGCGGCGCTGGCCCCGGGCCGAGTACTCGCTGCTGCTGCTGCTCTGAGCCGCCACGGGCGGGGGGCGGCCGGGGGGGCACGGGAGTGGTCAATAAAGGCGGTGTGGTGGTCAGTGAGGGGTGAGGAGTGGTCAGTGAGTGGTGGGGAGTGGTCAGTGAGGGATGGGCAGTGGTCAGTGAGAGGCGTGGAGTGGTCAGTGAGAGGTGGAGAGTGGTCAATAAAGGTTTGGTGGTCCGTGAGGGGCGTGGAGTGGTCACTGAGTGGCTGTGGTGGTCAGTGAATGGTGTGGAGTGGTCAGTGAGAGGTGGACAGTGGTCAATAAAGGTTTGGTGGTCCGTGAGGGGCTGTGGTGGTGGAGGTGGAGTGGTCACTGAGTGGCTGTGGTGGTCAGTGAATGGTGTGGAGTGGTCACTGAGTGGCTGTGGTGGTCAGTGAATGGTGTGGAGTGGTCAGTGAGGGGTGGGCAGTGGGCAATAAAGGGTTTTTGGTGGTCAGTGAATGAATGTGGAGTGGTCAGTGAGGGGTGTGGTGGGCAGTGGATGGTGTGAAATGGTCAATAAAGGAGGGTGCGGTGGTCAGTGAATGGCGGGGAGTGGTCAGTGAGTGGTGGGGAGTGGTCAGTGAGGGGTGGGCAGTGGTCACTGGGTGTGGTCAGTGGATGGTGGGGAGTGGTCAGTAAAGGCTTTGCAGTGGTCAGCAGAGGCTTTGGTGGTCAGTGAGTGACTGGTGGGCAGTGGATGGTGTGAAATGGTCAGTAAAGGGGGTTTGGTGGTCAGTGAATGGCGTGGGGAGGTCAATAAAAGGTGTCCAGTGGTCAGTGAATGGCGTGGGGGGGTCAGTGAGGGGTCAGTCAAGGCTGCCCAGTGGTCAGTGAGGGGTCAATAAATGGTGTCCAGCGGTCAGTGAATGGCGTGGGAGGTCACTGAGGGGTCAGTCAAGGCTGCCCAGCGGTCACTGAGGGGTCAGTCAAGGCTGTCCAGCGGTCAGTGGATGGCGTGGGAGGTCAGTGAGGGGTCAGTCAAGGCTGCCCAGTGGTCAGTGAGGGGTCAGTCAAGGCTGCCCAGCGGTCACTGAGGGGTCAGTCAAGGCTGTCCAGTGGTCAGTGGATGGCGTGGGAGGTCAGTGAGGGGTCAGTCAAGGCTGCCCAGTGGTCAGTGAGGGGTCAATAAATGGTGTCCAGCGGTCAGTGAATGGCATGGGAGGTCAGTGAGGGGTCAGTGGATGGCGTGGGGGGGTCACTGAGCGGTCAGTCAAGGCTGCCCAGCGGTCACTCGAGGCTGCCGCGCCCCGCTGGTCAGCGCTCAATAAATCCATCCCAATTTTCCATTTTCTCCCCCAAATTCCCCCCCCCCAATAACCCCCAGGCCAGGCCAGGCTGCGGAACGGATTTTATTGGAAAAAAAAAATAAAATTTATCCCGGATTTATAAAATTCCCCCCCTCGGGGGGCTCCGCGCCCCCCGCCCCCCCGCCCAGGCGCTGCCGCAGAATTCCCGGCAGGAAACTCTGCAAAAAATGGAAAAACTCCTGGAAAAGCGGCGAGGGGGGGTCGGGCTCGGGCTGGAGCCGCAGCAGCATTTGGGGGTCCCGGCGCGACCCCCCCGGGTGGGCGCTGAGCTGGAAACGGAGCAGCGGCTCCGGGGGGGGCCCGGGAGGGGTCCCGGTGTCCCCTCGGATGATGGCGTCGGTCACGGCGCGCTCCAGGGACAGCGGGGACAGCCCGGGACCCTGAACCCCCCCGGGATCACCGGGACCCCCCCCGGGACCCTGAACCCCCCCGGGATCACCGGGATCTCCCCCGGGACCCGGAACCCCCCCGGGATCATCGGGACCCCCACCGGGACACGGAACCCCCCCGGGACCCCCGAGATTCTGAAGCCCCCCGGGGCTCTGAACCCCCCAGGACCAGAGGGACCCCCGAGACCCTGAACCGCTTTGGGACCCCCGAGATCCGGAATCCCCCCTGGATCCTGAACCCCTCCAGGACCGGCGAGACCCTGAACCCCCCCGGGACCCCCGAGATCCGAAATCCCCCCGAGATCCAAAACCCTCCCGGGACCCTGAACTCCCCCGGGACCCCCGAGATCCGGACCCTCCCCGGGACCCTGAACCCCCCCAGGACCAGCGGGACCCTGGAAATCCTCAGGGCCCACAGCCCCCCCGGAACTCGAAGCCCCTCCAGGACCGTCAAGATCTTGAGCCCCGCGGTTCCCCTCGGTTCCCGGAGCTCCCCCGGAGCCCTCCCGGGAGCGGAGGCGGCGGCGGAGGCGGCGGCGGCCCCGCCACACCCGGTACCAAACGCAGCAGCTCCAGCGGGACGGCACCGAGGGGAACCGGGGCCGCTTGGCGGGCGGGACCCCGGCCCCGTTCGGGACCCCCTCGGGGGGGAGGCGACGCTTCCCCGGTGTCCCCGCGTCCCCAAATTCCCCTGGGGGATTTCCCGCCGCCTCCCCGAGGTGACATCGGGACTCGGGCTCTGATCCTGGAGGATCCACGAGCATCGGCTCGGGTGACTCCGAGCGTCCCAAATTCCCAAATTCCCCTCGGGAATCGCCTGTCACCCCCTCCAGGTGCCCCCCGGCTCCCGGTGGTGGCTGTCCCGGTGTCCCCAACTCTCCCCGGGAACCTCCTATCACCCCCTCCAGGTGACATCGGGGTCTTGCTGGTGGCTTCCACTCATCCCCCGGTGTCCCTGGTGTCCCAAATTCCCCCCGGGAACCTCCTGTCCCCTCCTCCAGGTTCTCCCGGGCTCCCGGTGGTGGCTGTCCCGGTGTCCCCCGTGTCTCCAACTCTCCCGGTGGCTCCCCCGGTGCCGTCCCCGGTGTCCCCCGGGGCTCGCAGCCGCATCCCAGCACCTCACCGAGCACGAACGCCACGGCCTCGCACGCCCGGCTCAGCGGAGCCGCCCCGGGGCCCGGTAGAGGCACCGGGATCAGGAATTTCCCCCGGGAATCCTCGCGATCCCCGCCGGGGCCGGGCTGGAGCAGCCGCATCACTCCCCAAGGGCGGCCCCGCCGCGATTTCTGCAGGAATTCGGGGCCGCGACACAAACGGGCGGCGTCGCGACAGCAGCGCACGAATCGCGACACGGTGCGGGCCGTGACGTTGGCGGCCACGTTGTGGCTCAGCTCGAAGGGGTCCTGCAGGGTCAGGGGGCCCGGGCGGAGCCCCCCGGGGGTGCCGGGAGGGGGGCGAGGCAGAGCTCGGCCCTCCAGGGGGGACAGGAGGAGCCCCCCCAGATCCAGGGTGCTGAAATAGGAGAAGAATTCGGCCAGGAGGGAGGCTGGGGGGGAAAGAGGGGAAAAGGGGGGTCAGAGAGTTGTGGGATACCCCTGGAAATATCCGGAGCAGCCTCAAAATCACCTGGGAACATCCCAAAAAATATCCTGAAAAACCACCCAGAAACAACCCCAAAACCATCCAGAACAGCCCCAAAAATACCCTCAAAAACCATCCTGAAACCCCTCCTGAAAATATCCAGAACAGCCCCAAAATCACCCGGATATATCCCAAAAGATATCCTGAAAAACCATCCTGAAACAACGCCCAAAAACATCCAGAACAGCCTCAAAAATATCCTGAAAAACCATCCTGAAACCTCTCCTGAAAATATCCAGAACAGCCCCAAAATCACCCAGAAACATCCCAAAAGATATCCTGAAAAACCATCCTGAAACTCCCCCAAAATCACCGGGAACATCCCAAAAAATATCCTCAAAAACCATCCTGAAACGCCCAGAAAAACATCCAGAACAGCTCCCAAAATACCCTCAGAAAACATCCTGAAATCTCTCCTGAAAAATATCCAGAACAGCCCCAAAATCACCCGGAAATATCCGCAAAAATACTCTCAGAAAACATCCAGAAACTCCCCTGAAGACCACCCAGAAAATCTCCTAAAAACATCCAGAAACAACCCCAAAAATCCCCTCAAAAAATCTTCCTGAAACTCCTCCCCAAAACATCTGGAACAGCCCCAAAATCACCTGGGAACATCCCAAAAAAGATCCTGAAAAACCATCCTAAAATTCCTCCCAAAACCATCCAGAACAGCCCCCAAAATACCCTCAAAACCCATCCTGAAACCCCTCCTGAAAATATCCAGAACAGCCCCAAAATCACCCGGAAATATCCGCAAAAATACTCTCAGAAAACATCCAGAAACTCCCCTGAAGACCACCCAGAAAATCTCCTAAAAACATCCAGAAACAACCCCAAAAATCCCCTCAAAAAATCATCCAGAAACTCCTCCAAAACATCCAGAAACAACCCCAAAGATCACCCAGAAACAGCCCCCAAAATACCCTCAAAACCATCCAGAACCCTCCCCAAAAACACCCCCAAAATCACGCAGATACAACCCCAGAAACCCCCCAAAATACCCCAAAACCTGCCAGAAATACCCCAAAACCCAGTGGGATTTTGAGCCAAAATTTGAGATTTTGGGACACCCTCAAGATTTGAGGATCGCCCCCTCCCCAGATTTTTGGGACCCTCCAGCACGATTTGAGCCCCTCCTCGATTTTGGGGACCCCTCCCCGATTTGGGCCCCCCCCCATATTTTACTCCCCCCCCCCCCCATTTAGGGACCCCAAATCGAATTTCACCCCCCCCCCCGGAAGGATTCGGGCACCCCTCCCCAATTTGGGCACCCCCCCAGATTTTATCCCCCCACAGATCTGGGGACCCCAAATCGAATTTCACCCCCCCCCAGACGTATTCGGGGCCCCCTCCCCAATTTGGGGTCCCCCCTGTATTTTATCACCCTACAGATCTGGGTACCCCAAGTTGAATTTCACCCCCCCAGATGGATTCAGGGACCCGTCCCCGATTTGGGGACCCCTCCCCGATTTGGGTTCCCACCCCATATTTTATCCCCCCGCAGATTTGAAGACCCCCCAAGTTGAATTTGAACCCCAACCCGATTTGGGGTCCCCCCCGTATTTTACCCCCCCTGCAGATTTAAGGACCCCAAATCGAATTTCACCCCCCCCCAGACAGATTCGGGGACCCCCTCCCCAATTTGGGGACCTCCCCAGATTTTATCCCCCTGCAGATTTGGGGACCCCAAGTTGAATTTGAACCTCTCTCCAATTCAGGGACCCCTCCCCGATTTGGGGTCCCCCCCATATTTTACCCCCCTGCAAATTTAGGGACCCCAAATAAAATTTCAGCCCCCCAAGAAGGATTTGGGGACCCCTCTCTGATTTCGGGACCCTCTCCTTGATTTTGGGACCCTCCAGTGGGATTTGAGCCCCTCCCCGATTTGGGGTCCCCCCCATATTTTACCCCCCTACAGATCTGGGTACCCCAAATCGAATTTCAGGCTCCCCAAACGGATTTGGGGCCCCCTCCCCTATTTGGGTTCCCCCCATATTTTACTCCCCCGCAGATTTGAGGACCCCAAGTTGAATTTGAACCCCTTCCCAATTCAGGGACCCCTCCCCTATTTGGGGAGCCCTCCCTGATTTAGGGACCCCCTGGATTTTATCTCCCCACAGATTTAAGGACCCCAAGTCAGACTTGAGCCCCTCCCCGATTTGGGGACCCCTCCTTGACTTGGGAATCCCCGCCCCAGATTTTTGGGACCCTCTAGTGGGATTTGAGCCCCTCCCCGATTTGGGGTCCCCCCCATATTTTACCCCCCCTGCAGATTTAAGGACCCCAAATCGAATTTCAGCCCCCCAGAAAGATTCGGGGACCACTCCCCTATTTGGGCACCCCCCCAGATTTTATCCCCCTGCAGATTTGAGGACCCCAAGTTGAATTTGAACCTCTCTCCGATTCAGGGACCCCTCCCCGATTTGGGGACCCCTCCCCGATTTGGGGTTCCCCCCATATTTTACCCCCCCCCCAGATTTAGGGACCCCAGATCGAATTTCACCCCCCCCAGATGGATTCGGGGACCCCTCCCCAATTTGGGAATCCACGCCCCAGATTTTTGGGACTCTCCAGTGGGATTTGAGCCCCTCCCCGATTTGGGGTCCCCCCATATTTTACCCCCCTGTACATTTAGGGCCCCCAAATCGAATTTCACCCCCCCCAGATGGACTCGGGGCCCCCTCCCCACATTTCCCCCCTCACCGGCGCTCTGGGTGTTCCCGCTGGGCTCCAGCTCCGCGGGGTCCCGGGGGAAGCTGCAATCCCACCCCCCAACCTGGGCACGGTCCTGGGGCCCTGCCAAGGACACAAAAGTTCAGGGACCCCCCAAAACGAGGCGGGGGACCCCCAAAAATGGGTCTGGGGGTGTTTTTGGGTACCTGCCAGCTGTCGGAGGCGCCGCACCGAGGGCAGCACGGGGGGGCTGCGGCTCTGCAGGAACAGCACCAGCAGCAGCGTCAGAGCGTAATTGGTGAGGAGGGGGCCGCCCCCAGCCCGGTTCCCTGCGGGGAGAACGGGGAGGGGTCGGCCCGGGGGTCCCCAAAGGGGCTGTGACCCCCCCTGGGTCGGCTGTGACCCCCCCTGGGTCGGCTGTGACCCCCCTGGATCGTCCGTGACCCCCCCTGGGTCGGCTGTGACCCCCCTGGATCATCCGTGACCCCCCTGGATCGTCCGTGACCCCCCCTGGATCGTCCGTGACCCCCCCTGGGTTGGCTGTGACCCCCCCTGGATCATCCGTGACCCCCCCTGGATCGTCCGTGACCCCCCCTGGATCGTCCGTGACCCCCCCTGGGTCGGCTGTGACCCCCTCAAGGATGGGCTGTGATGCCCCCGAGATGTGTGGAGGAGTTTCCTGGGGGGGATGATGGGGTGGGAGGGGTCCCAGAGCCTTTTTGGGGTTCCCAGTGCCTTTTTGGGGAGTCCCAACTCCTTTTGGGGGGGATCTCAGCCCCTTTTTAGGGGGTCCCTGCCCCTTTTGGGAGTTCCAGCTCCTTTTTAGGGGACCTCAGTTTCTTTTTTGGGGATCCCAACCCCTGTTTTGGGGGTCCTATCCCATTTTTGGGAAGTCCTAACCCCTTTTTAGGGGGTCCCAGCCCATTTTAGGGGGTCCCAGCCCCTTTTTAGGGGGTCCCAGCTCATTTTAGGGGGTCCCAGCTCCTTTTTGGGGGATCTCAGCTCCTTTGGGGGATCCCAGTTCCTTTTTGGGGGGGGTCTCAGCTCTTTTTGGGGGTCTCAGTCCCTTTGAGAGGGGTCTCCAGACCTTTTTTGGGGGGGTCTTTGTATCCCCCTTGTCTGTCTGCAACTCCCTCGAGCTGAGTGAAGGAAATTCCGGGTGGGGAGAATGGGGAGGGGTCGGCCCGGGGGTCCCCAAAGGGGCTGTGACCCCCCCTGGATCGTCCGTGAGCCCCCCGAGATGTGTGGAGGAGCTTCCTGGGGGGATGATGGGGTGGAAGGGGTCCCAACCCCTTTTTGGGGGGTCCCAGCGCCTTTTTGGGGAGTCTCAGCCCCTTTTTGGATGACCCCAGCTCCTTTTAGGGGGTCCCAGCTTCTTTTGGGGGGTCCCAACCCCTTTTTGGGGGGTCTCAGCCCCTTTTTAGGGGGATCCCAGATCCCGTTTGGGGGCTCCCAGCCCCTTTTTGGGGGCTCCCAGCCCCTTTTTGGGGGGTCCCAGATCCTTTTGGGACTACCCCATCCCATTTTTGGGGAGTCCCAACCCATTTTTGGGGGGTCCCATCCTGTTTATGGGGAGTCCCAGCCCCTTTTTGGAGGTCCCCAGCCCCTTATTTTGAGGATCCCAGATCCCTTTTGGGGGCTCCCAGCCCCTTTTTGTGGGGGTCCCAGCTCCTTTTTGGGGGTCCCAGCTCCTTTTTAGGGGGGTCCCAGCTCCTCTGGGAGGGGTCCCAGCTTCTTTTTGAGGAATCCCAGCTCTTTTTTTGGGGGTCCCAGCTCCTTTTGGGGGTCTCAGCCCCTTTTTAGGGTGATCCCAGATCCCTTCTGGGGAGGTCTCAGCCCCTTTTTGGGGGTCTCAGTTCCTTTCTGGGGAGTCCCAACCCATTTTTAGGGGGCCCCAGCTCCTTTTTGGGGGGTCCCAGATCCTTTTGGGACTACCACATCCCATTTTTGGGGAGTCCCAACCCATTTTTGAGGAGTCCCAGCCCCTTTTTTTGGGGTCCCAGCCCATTTTTAGGGAATCCCAGCTCCTTTTAGGGGGCCCAATTTCTTTTTGGGATATCCCAGCTCCTTTTTGAGGGGCTCCCAGCCCCGTTTTTGGGGTCCCCCTGACCTGCCAGGCGCTGCCCTCCTGCCCAGAGGTGCATGGGGGTGTGGGCAGGGGGGTCGCAGTTGCCCCCAGCCCCATTTTTGGGGTTCCCAGCCCCATTTTTGGGGTTCCCAGCCCCATTTTTAGGGTTCCCATCCCATTTTGGGGGTTCCCATCCCTATTTTGGGGGTTCCCATCCCCATTTTTGAGGTTCCCAGCCCCATTTTTGAGGTTCCCATCCCATTTTTGGGGTTCCCAGCCCCATTTTAGGGCCCCCCCGTACCTGCCAGGCGCTGCCCCCCCACCCACAGGCGCACGGGGGAATAATGGGGTGTGGGCAGGGGGGTCCCAGCAGCCCCCAGCCCCATTTTTGGGGGTTCCTGGTCCATTTGGGGGGTCCCATCCCCATTTTGGGGGTTCCCGGTCCATTTTGGGGGTTCCCAGCCCCGTTTTTGGGGTTCTCATCCCATTTTTGGGGTTCCCAGCCCCATTTTTGGGGGTTCCCATCCCATTTTTGAGGTTCCCAGCCCCATTTTTGGGGTTCCCATCCCATTTTTGGGGGTCCCAGCCCCATTTTTGGGGTTCCCATCCCATTTTTGGGGTTCCCATCCCTATTTTGGGGGTCCCATCCCATTTTTGGGGTTCCCAGCCCCATTTTGGGGTTCCCATCCCATTTTTGGGGTTCCCATCCCATTTTTGGGGTTCCCAGCCCCATTTTTGGGGGTCCCAGCCCCATTTTTGGGGGTTCCCATCCCATTTTTGGGGTTCCCAACCCCATTTTTAGGGTTCCCATCCCATTTTGGGGGTTCCCATCCCATTTTTGGGGTTCCCAGCCCCATTTTTGGGGTTCCCAGCCCCATTTTAGGGCCCCCCCGTACCTGCCAGGCGCTGCCCCCCCGCCCACAGGCGCACGGGGGAATAATGGGGTGTGGGCAGGGGGGTCCCAGCAGCCCCCAGCCCCATTTTTGGGGGTTCCCGGTCCATTTTGGGGGTTCCCAGCCCCGTTTTTGGGGTTCCCATCCCTATTTTGGGGGTTCCCATCCCTATTTTGGGGGTTCTCATCCCTATTTTGGGGGTTCCCAGCCCCATTTTGGGGTTCCCATCCCATTTTGGGGGGTTCCCATCCCTATTTTGGGGTTCCCAGCCCCATTTTGGGGTTCCCATCCCATTTTTGGGGGTCCCAGCCCCGTTTTTGGGGTTCCCAGCCTCATTTTGGGGGTTCCCATCCCATTTTTGGGGGTTCCCATCCCATTTTGGGGGTTCCCATCCCTATTTTGGGGGTTCCCAGCCTCATTTTTGGGGTTCCCATCCCATTTTTGGGGGTCCCATCCCCATTTTGGGGCCCCCCCGTACCTGCCAGGTGCTGCCCCCCCGCCCAGAGCCCTATGGGGGAATAACGGGGTGTGCACAGGGGGGTCCCAGCAGCCCCCAGCCCCATTTTAGGGGTTCCCAGCCCCATTTTTGGGGGTTCCCATCCCTATTTTGGGGGTTCCCATCCCTATTTTGGGGGTCCCAGCCCCATTTTTGGGGGTCCCAGCCCCATTTTGGGGTTCCAAGCCCCATTTTAGGGGTTCCCAGCCCCATTTTAGGGGTTCCCATCCCCATTTTTGGGGTTCCCATCCCCGTTTTTGGGGCCCCCCTGACCTGCCAGGCGCTGCCCCCCCGCCCAGAGGCGCACGGGGGAGTAACAGGGTGTGGGCAGGGGGGTCCCAGCCTCATTTTTGGGGTTCTCAGTAGCTCCCAGCCCCATTTTTGGGGGTCCCATCCCCATTTTAGGGGGTCCCCCGTACCTGCCAGGCGCTGCCCCCCGCCCAGAGCCCTATGGGGGAATAACGGGGTGTGCACAGGGGGGTCCCAGCAGCCCCCAGCCCCATTTTTGGGGTTCCCAGCCCCATTTTTGGGGTTCCCAGCCCCATTTTTGGGGTTCCCATCCCATTTTTGGGGTTCCCAGCCCCATTTTAGGGCCCCCCCATACCTGCCAGGCGCTGCCCCCCCACCCAGAGGCGCACGGGGGAGTAACGGGGTGTGGGCAGGGGGGTCCCAGCAGCCCCCAGCCCCATTTTTGGGGGTTCCCAGTCCATTTTGGGGGTTCCCATCCCCATTTTTGGGAGTTCCCAGCCCCATTTTAGGGGTTCCCATCCCCATTTTTGGGGTTCCCATCCCCGTTTTTGGGGCCCCCCTGACCTGCCAGGCGCTGCCCCCCCGCCCAGAGGCGCACGGGGGAGTAACAGGGTGTGGGCAGGGGGGTCCCAGCCTCATTTTTGGGGTTCTCAGTAGCTCCCAGCCCCATTTTTGGGGGTCCCATCCCCATTTTAGGGGGTCCCCTGTACCTGCCAGACGCTGCCCCCCGCCCAGAGCCCTATGGGGGAATAACGGGGTGTGCACAGGGGGGTCCCAGCAGCCCCCAGCCCCATTTTTGGGGGTCCCAGCCCCATTTTGGGGGTTCCCATCCCTATTTTGGGGGTTCCCATCCCATTTTTGGGGGTCCCATCCCCATTTTTGGGCCCCCCGTACCTGCCAGGCGCTGCCCCCCCGCCCACAGGCGCACGGCGTAGCCCAGCGGCCGCACCCGCGGGTCGGCGTCGGCGCAGAGGCGAAGGAATCGAGTGTTGAACAGAGCCAGGCTGGGGAAAAACGGGGAAAAGGGGGAAAAAATGGGGGAGAAAAGGGGAAAAACAGGGAAAAAGGGCAGGGAAAGGGGGAAAAGGGGGAAAAAGGGGGGAAAAAGGGGAAAACCGGGGCAAAAGGGCAGGGAGAAAGGAGAGAAAGGGCAGGGAAAAGGGGAAAAACGAGGGAAAAAGGGGGGGAAAGGTTGAGAAAAGGGGAAAAGCGGGAAAAAAGGGCAGGGGAAAAGGGGAAAAGGGGCGAAAATGGCAGGGAAAAGGGGAAAAATGCGAGAAAAGGGCAGGGAAAAACACGGGAGAAAAGGGGGAAAAGGGGGAAAAAGGGCAGGGAAAGGGAGGCAAAGGGTTAACCCCTCATGTCCCCAGTCCTCTCCGCATGTCCCCAGTCCCTCCCAGTTTCCCCAGTGCCCCTTGCTCCCCCCCCAGTCCCTCCCAGTCACCTCCCCATATCCCCAGTGCCCTCCCAATACCCTCCCCATGTCCCCAAGCCCCCTCCCAGTGGCTCCCAGTCCCTCCCAGTTGCTCCAAGTCCCTCCCAGTGGCTCCCAGTCCCTCTCAGTGGCTCCCAGTCCCTCCCAGTGGCTCCCAGCCCCTCTCAGTCCCTCCCAGTGGCTCCCAGTCGCTCCCGGTCCCTCCCAGTCCCCTCCCATATATCCAACCCCCCTCCCAGTGGCTCCCAGTCCCTCCCAGTGGCTCCCAGTCCCTCTCGGTCCCTCCCAGTCCCTCCCAGTCGCTCCCAGTACCTCCCAGTCCCCTCCCATATATCCAACCCCCTCCCAGTCCCTCCCAGTCCCCTCCCCATGTCCCCAAGCCCCCTCCCAGTCCCTCCCAGTCCCTCCCAGTCCCTCCCAGTGGCTCTCAGTCCCTCCCAGTGGCTCCCAGTCCTTCCCAGTCCCTCACCGGTTGTCCAGGCACACGTCCCCGGCCAGTCCCGACTGTTTGTGGCTGAATTTGACCACGGGGCGCCGGGCGGTGGGGACGGGGCGGACCCCGCGGACCCCGGGCACGCAGCGCCGCAGCACCGCCCCCACCAGCGCCAGCGCCTGCTCGGGGGGGGCCCCGCGCCCCAAAAGGGACCCCCCGCACCCCAAAAGGGACCCCTCGACCTCGGGGGAATCGTCACCCGACAGGGACCCCTCTGAACCCGACAGGGACCCCAAAAGGGAGTCTTGGAGGGAAGGGGGGGCGTCCCCTAAAAGGGAACCCTCGGACCCCAAAATGGAACCTTTGTCCCCCAAAAGGGAACCCTCGGACCCCAAAATGGAACCCTCGGACCCTAAATGGGATCCTTCAAGGGACTCCTTGTCCCCCAAAAGGGATCCCTGGGGCCCTAAATGGGATCCTTCAAGGGAGGGGTCCCTGTCCCCCAAAAAGGATCCCTCAGACCCTAAAATGGAACCTTTATCGCCAAAAAGGGATTCCTCAGACCCCAAAATGGGACGTTTGTCCCCCAAAAGTGACCCCTCAGACCCCAAAATGGATCCTTTGAGGGAGGGGTCTCTGCCCTGCAAAAGGGACCCCTGGGACCCCAAAAGGGACCCCAAAATGGAACATTTGTCCCCAGAAAGGGACCCCTCGGACCCTAAATGGGGCCCTTTGAGGGAGGGGTCCCTGTCCCCCAAAAGAGACCCCAAAACAGACCCTTTGTCCCCCAAAATCGACCCTTCAAGGGTGGGGTCCCTGTCCCCCAAATGGGACCCCTCAGACCCCAAAAATGACCCTTTTAGGGTGGGGTCTCTGTCCCCCAAAAGAGACCCATTGGGAGGGGGGTCTCCATCCTCCCTCAGTGTCCCTGGGCTCTGGGGGTCCCCATTTGGGGTCTCCTGGCTGTGGGGGTCCCCGTTTGGTGTCCCCAGGCTCTGGGGGTCCCCCCTCGGGGTCTCTGGGTTCTGGGGGTCCCCATTTGGGTTCTTTGGGCTCTGGGGGTCCCCTCTCAGTGTCCCCAGGCTCTGGGGGTCCCCATTTGGTGTCTCTGGGTTCTGGGGGTCCCCATTTGGGTTCTCTGGGTTCTGGGGGTCCCCATTTGGGTTCTTCGGGCTCTGGGGGTCCCCATTTGGTGTCCCCGGGCTCTGGGGGTCCCCTCTCAGTGTCCCCAGGCTCTGGGGGTCCCCATTTGGGGTCTCTGGGCTCTGGGGGTCCCCCCTCGGGGTCTCTGGGTTCTGGGGGTCCCCATTTGGGTTCTTTGGGCTCTGGGGGTCCCCTCTCAGTGTCCCCAGGCTCTGGGGGTCCCCCCTCGGGTTCTCTGGGTTCTGGGGGTCCCCATTTGGGTTCTTCGGGCTCTGGGGGTCCCCATTTGGTGTCCCCAGGCTCTGGGGGTCCCCATTTGGGTTCTTTGGGCTCTGGGGGTCCCTGTTTGGTGTCCCCGGGCTTTGGGGGTCCCCTCTCAGTGTCCCCAGGCTCTGGGGGTCCCTGTTTGGGGTCTCTGGGCTCAGGGGGTCCCCATTTGGTGTCCCCGGGCCCGGGGTGTCCCCAGTGCCCCCCAGCTCCAGGTGCAGGTCGAGGTCGCAGCCGTGGACGTCAAAGCCGTTGACGGAGGAGCCGTAGGGGACAACGGAGCAGCCTGGGGGGGACACGGGGGGGGACAGGTGAGGGGCACAGCTGGGGACACCGGGGGCACACCTGGGACATGTCAGACACACCTGGGTCACACCTGGGGCACACCTGGGACATGTCAGACACACCTGGGTCACACCTGGGGCACACCTGGGACACGTCACACAAACCTGGGGCACACCTGGGACACGTCACACATGCCTTGGACATACCTGGATCACACCTGGGATATGTCACACATGCCGGGGACACACCTGGGGACACTTGGGGCACACTTGGGGCACACCTGGGACATGTCACACACACCTGGGGACACCCGGGGCACATCACAGACATCTTGAGACACACCAGGGCACCTCAAACGCACCTGGGGACACCTGGGGAACATCACACACATCTGGGGCACATCTGGGGCATGTCAGACACACCTGGGGCACACCTGGGTCACACCTGGGATATGTCACACATGCCTGGGACACACCTGGGGACACTGGGGACACCTGGGTCACACCTGGGATATGTCACACACACCTGGGGCACACCTGGGATATGTCACACGTGCCTGCGACACACCTGGGGACACTGGGGACACATCTGAGGACACCTGGGAAACATCACACACCTCTTGAGACACACCTGGGACACATCTGGCATGCACATCTGGGGAACAGCTGGATGGCACACCTGGATTGCACACCTGGGAAACATCTGGATTGCACATCTGGGGGAACATCTGGGGCAAGTCACACACGCCTGGGAGATGCTGGACACACCTGGGACACACCTGAGCCACATCACACACACCTGGGACACACCTGAGCACATCTGGGACACACCTGGGACATGTCACACACACCTGGGACACGTCACACACACCTGGGACACGTCACACACACCTGGGGCACACCTAAGCACATCTGGGACACACCTGGGACACGTTACACATCTGGGACACACCTGGGGCACCCCACACACACCTGGGACACACCTGGGACACGTTACACACCTGGGGCACACCTGGGACACGTCACACACACCTGGGGCACACCTGGGACACGTTACACACCTGGGGCACACCTGGGAAATGTCACACACACCTGGGGCACACCTGAGCACATCTGGGACACACCTGGGGCACCCCACACACACCTGGGACACGTCACACACACCTGGGACACACCTGGGACACGTTACACATCTGGGACACACCTGGGACATGTCACACACCTGGGGCACCCCTGGGACACCCCACACACCCGTGACCCCCCCGTGTCCCCATGCCAGGTGTGCCCACCTGGGAAGAATTCCGTGAACACCTCCTGGATCAGCTCCACCAGCAGCGCCCGCAGGCGGCGCTCGGCCGCACTCAGCTCCAGCGCCCGCACCAGCGCCTGCAGCTGGGCCTCCACCTGTGGGGACCAAACTGGGCAAACTGGGAGCACTGGGAACCCCCCCTGACCCGCACCAGCGCCGGCAGCTGGGCCTCCACCTGTGGGGACCAAACTGGGCAAACTGGGAGCACTGGGAGTGCTGGGAACCCCCCCTGACCCGCACCAGTGTCTGCAGCTGGGCCTCCACCTGTGGGGACCAAACTGGGCAAACTGGGAGCACTGGGAACCTCCCCTGACCCGCACCAGCGCCTGCAGCTGGGCCTCCACCTGTGAGGAACCAAACTGGGCAAACTGGGAGCACTGGGAGCACTGGGAACGCCCCCTGACCTGCACCAGCGCCTGCAGCTGGGCCTCTACCTGTGGGGAACCAAACTGGGCAAACTGGGAGCACTGGGAACCTCCCCTGACCCGCACCAGCGCCTGCAGCTGGGCCTCCACCTGTGGGGAGGGGAAACTGGGAGCACTGGGGAAACTGGGAATGCTGGGAACCCCCCCCGGCCTGCACCAGCACCTGCAGCTGGGCCTCCACCTGTGGGAACCAAACTGGGCAAACTGGGAGCACTGGGGAAACTGGGACTGCTGGGAGCCCCTCCTGACCTGCACCAGCACCTGCAGCTGGGCCTCCACCTGTGGGGAGGGCAAACTGGGCAAACTGGGAGCACTGGGAACCTCCCCTGACCTGCACCAGTGCCTGCAGCTGGGCCTCCACCTGTGGGAACCAAACTGGGCAAACTGGGAGCACTGGGAACCCCCCACAGCCTTACTGGGGAAACTGGGACCTTTGGGATCACCTTAATGCCCTTGAGCACCCCGGGACACCCCTAAATCCCCCCAAAAACCCCGGGGGAGCTTTGGGACCCCCTCAAACTCCCCCTAAAACCTCCTTGAGCACCCCAGGACCACTCTACAATCCCCTAAAAACCCCCAGAAGGGACTTGGGACCCCCCTAAACCCCCCAGGAGAGCTCTGGGACCCCCTCAAACTCCCTTTAAAACCCCCCCAGCACCCCAAGACCCCCCTAAACCCTCCTCAAATCCCCCCAAATCCCCCAAAACCCCAGGGGAGCTTTGGGACCCCCTCAAATTCCCCCTGAAACCTCCTTGAGCACCCCAGGACCCCCTAAAACCCCTAAAAACCTTCAGAAGAGACTTGGGACCCCCTTAAATCCCCCAGGAGACCTTTGGGACCCCCTCAAACTCCCCCTGAAACCTCCTTGAGCACCCCAGGACCCCCCCAAATCCCCTAAAACCCCCCAGGAGAGCTCTGGGATCCCCTCAAACTCCCTTTAAAACCCTCCCAGCACCCCAAGACCCCCCTAAATTCCCCCAAAATCCCTGGGAGAGCTTTGGGGACCCCCTCAAACTCCCCCTAAAACCTCCTTGAGTACCCCAGGAGCCCCTAAATCCCCTAAAACCCCCTGAGGAGCTTTGGGACCCCCCTAAACCCTCCCTGAGCACTCCAGACCCCCCAAAATCCCCCAGGAGAGCTCTGGGACCCCCTCAAACTCCCTTTAAAACCCTCCCAGCACCCCAAGACCCCCCTAAATCCCCCCAAAATCCCTCTCAATCCCCCCACGAGTACCCCAGACCCCCCAAAATCCCCCGGGAGAGTTTTGAGACCCCCCTAAACCCCCCAGGACCCCCCCTACTCACGTCCTGTGCCTGTCCCAGCGCCTGCAGCAGCCCCGGTGGGGTCGGGGGGGTCCCGGGGGGTTCCCGCGGGGGGGCCCTGGGGAAGGCCCGGTGCTCCCGGGGCCGCACCCGCAGCCGCCGCCCCTCCAGGAGATGTCGGGGCTGTTCCAGCGCTCGCTGCCGCCCCGCGGGGTCCCGGAGCTCCACGATAGCAAAAGCGCCCTGAAAAGGGGCGGGGTTAGCGCGGGGAACCGCCCCCTCAAGGGACTATCGCGATAGAAGCGATATCGCCTGAGCGGGAGGGCTGAGGGGACACCGGATCCCCCCCCGGGGCATCCCAGTGGGACCCACCTGGGATTTCCCCCGTAACTATCGCGATAGAAGCGATATCACCTGAGCGGGAGGGGTGAGGGGACACCGGATCCTCCCCCCGGGGTCACCCCCGCTGGGCCAGGGGGACACACCTCGGGATTTCCCCCGTAACTATCGCGATAAAAGCGATATCATTAACACAGAGAGGGTTAAGGGGACACCGGATTCCGCCCCCAGGGCATCCCCGCAGGGCCAGCGGGACCCACCCCAGAACTCCCCCATAACTATCGCGATAGAAGCCATATCGCCTGAGCGGGAGGGCTGAGGGGACATTGGATTCCCCCTCCCCGGGGCCATCAGGACCCACCCCGGGACTCCCCTGTAATTATCGCGAGTCGCGATATCCCTTCACCAAGTGAGGGCTGTGAGGAGCGCCCAGAGCTACCGGATCTCCCTCTCCCCAGGACTATCGCGACAGTCGCGATATCCCCTCACCACAGGAGGGGCCACCAGACCCCCTCACCCCCACTTTGTCCTTGACTATCGCGACAATCGCGACATCCCAAGAGCACCAAAACTCCTCCTGAAGCCCCGGGGGAGGGAGGGAGGAACCGCGGGGTGCCGGCGTCCCCTCCCCTCCCCTCCCACCGCTTCCTCCTTGACTATCGCGACAATCGCGACATCCCCAAGGGCGCCCGGGGCGCTCCTGAGCTCCCCCTCGCGGTGTCGCCGCCCCCAATCCCGGTGTCGCCTCCCCCAGTCCCGGTGTCGCCTCCCCGCCGGTGTCGCCGCTCCCCGCCCACCTTCTCCTTGTCCATCACGACTGTCGCGACATCCCCGAAGGCGCGGAAGTGCTGGCGCAGCCGCGCGGGGTCGGTGCCCCGGGGGAAGCCGCTGACGAAGAGGCTGCGCTGCTCCTGCGAGCGCCGCTCCGCCCGCAGCCACCGGAGCCGCCGGTGCCGCTTCCCGGCCAGGTGCGACAGAAGGCTGGGACCTGCGGGGGGACAAACACCGGGAGTGACACCGGGAGTGACACCGGGACAGCGGGGACACCGGGAGTGACACCGGGACACCGGGAATGGGGACACCGGGACAGCGGGCTGGGACCTGCGGGGACACCGGGAGTGACACCGGGAACGGGGACACCGGGAGTGACACCGGGACACCGGGAACGGGGACACCGGGAGTGACACCGGGAGTGACACCGGGAATGGGGACACCGGGAGTGACACCGGGACACCGGGAATGGGGACACCGGGACAGCGGGCTGGGACCTGCGGGGACACCGGGAGTGACACCGGGAACGGGGACACCGGGAGTGACACCGGGACACCGGGAACGGGGACACCGGGGACAGCAGGCTGGGACCTGCGGGGGGACAAACACCGGGAGTGACACCAGGACACCGGGAACGGGGACACCGGGAGTGACACCGGGACAGTGGGGACAGCAGGCTGGGACCTGCGGGGGGACAAACACCGGGAGTGACACCAGGACACCGGGAACGGGGACACCGGGAGTGACACCGGGACAGCGGGCTGGGACCTGCGGGGACAGCGGGACTGAGACAGTGGGAACGGGGACACCGGGGACAGCGGGAACGGGGACAGCGGGCAGGGACCTGCGGGGGGACAAACACCGGGAGTGACACCGGGAGTGAGACAGTGGGAACGGGGACACCGGGAGTGAGACTGGGACAGCGGGGACAGCGGGAACGGGGACAGCAAGCTGGGACCTGTGGGGACACTGGGAGTGAGACAGTGAGACACGGGGAATGGAAACACCGGGACAGCGGGAACGGGGACACCGGGACAGCGGGGACACCGGGAGTGACACCGGGACAGCGGGGACAGCAGGCTGGGACCTGCGGGGGGACAAACCCCGGGAGTGACACCGGGACACCGGGAACGGGGACACCGGGAGTGACACCGGGACAGCGCGACAGCGGGGACAGCGGGAATGGGAACTGGGGACACCGGGAGTGAGACAGCGGGACAGGGACAGCGGGAGTGAGACCGGGACGGCGGGGACACCGGGAGTGAGACACCGGGGACACCGGGAACACCAGGGACAGCGGGAACGGGGACAGCAGGCTGGGACCTGCGGGGGGACACACCGGGAGTGAGACAGCGGGACAGTGGGGACACCGGGAATGGGAACTGGGGACACCGGGGACGGCAGGAACACCAGGAGTGCGACACCGGGACCACCGGGGACAGCGGCACTGGGACGCCGGGGACAGCAGGAATGGGGGCACTGAGAATGGGGACACCAGGAACACCGGGAATACCGGGAATGGGGCACGGGGGACACCAGGGACACCGAGGACAGCAGAGACACCGGGAATGGGAACTGGGGACAGCGGGAGTGCGACACCGGCAGCACCGGGGACAGCGGGACTGGGACACCAGGACACCAGGAATACCGGGAATGGGGACACCGGGGACACCGGGAATGGGAGAGAGCACCGGGAACCGGAAATTGGGATAACGGAGATACTCAAGACCAGGAACTGGGGTCACCGGCACCGGGAATTGGGATAACGGAGAACGGGAGAGAGCCCCGGGACCGGGAATTGGGGTCACAGGGAACGGGAGCCCCCCCGCCCTGTCCCGCCGCGGGCATTGGGTCCCGTTAAACGGGCTCCTCTGCTGCCGGTAATTGGGGTAATAGAGACTGCCCGGTCCCGGTTAAACGGGGTCCTGGAACCCCCCGGTTCCGTTACCGGGATCTCAGAGACCCCCGGGAGCCCCCCCAGCCCCGAGAGGGAACCACAGCCCCCCCGGCCCCCTCACTCACGGTTGGCCGTGGTGATCTGGCACAGGCGGCAGCGGAAGCCGCCCCGGTGCAGCGGCTCCACGTCGGGGTCGGTTGCCGGGTCCGTTACCGGCTCTGCGCCCGTTACCGGCCCCGGGCCCGTTGCCGAATCGTGACCGGGGCCCGTTGCGGGGTCGCGGCCCGGATCCATGGCGGGGTCGGGATCAGGGCCCGGCCCCGGTTCCATGGCGAGCTCCGGTTCCCGCGCCCGTCCCTCAGCCACTTCCGCCGGAAGTTGTCCGTCCCTTCCCACTCCCCCACGCGCGGTCACCCCTCACTGTTCCCCCCCGGAAACGCGTCCCAACACAAACATTCCGCCCGGTGGCCCCCCGCCCCTCGCCGGTTTCCCGGTTTCCCCTCCCCGCCCCCGCCGCCGTTGTTGGTTCGAACTGAAGAAAAAACTCATCGCGTTTATTTCCTGTCGCTACAGAACCGGGACAGCCCGAGATACAAAACCGGGGGCGTCTCTCCACGTACAAAAGGGGCCCGCGGGGGTAGGGGGGGGGTTGGGGCGTGGGGGGAGGGCAGAAAGGACAGCGGGGGGAGGGGCACCGGACCCCCCCCCGACCCCCCCCGCGAGATTTTCTATGGAAATAAAAAAAATACAAAAGGGGCAGGGTCGGGGTCGGGGTTGGGGTCAGTCCTCGAGCACGATGGGCTCCGAGGTGCTGGCGGGGTGAGGGGGGGCCGGGGGCGCCAGGGCCCCCCCCGGGCGCAGGGGCAGCCCCGGTTTCACCTTCAGGGGGAGGTTGGGGCGCCGGGCGGCCCGGCGGAGCTCCAGGTGTGTCAGAGCCTTCCGCAGCGCCCTGGGGAAGTGGGGGATAGAGGGGGGGGTCACCCCTAAAAATTCGCTGAGACCCCCCCCACCCTGTGGGTCTCACAATTCCTGTGTGTTCCCCACAGCAAAAGTCCCAAATTGCTCTCAGTGGGTGTTCATGGTGGCCAAAAACACCCCTGGAACACCTCAAATCCACCCAGGACCCCCCAAACCCCCTAAGGAACCTCCCAGGCCCTGTCGGGACACCTCAAACCCCCTTGAAATCCCCTCCCAAACCCCTTCAGAACACCCCAACCCCCTTGGGACTCCTCAAACCTCACCAAGACACCCCCAGACCCCCTCGGGACCCTCCCAAACTCCCTCAGGACACCCCAAATCCCCTTGGGACTCTCCAGCCCCCCTCAGGATTCCACAAGCCCCCTTGGGACTGTCCCAAACTCCCTCAGGACTCCCCAAAACTCCCTCGAGGCCCCCTCAAACCCTCTCAGAACTCCCTAAACCCTCTTCAGACCCTCCCAAACTCCCTCAGGACTCCCCAAACCCCCTTGGAACCCTTCCAAACCCCTTAAGGATCCTCCCAGAGCCCCTCAGGACCCCTTAAACCTCTGCAGGAGTCCCCCAGACGCCCTCGGGACCCCCCCAAACCCCCTCAGGACCCCTCAAATCCCCTCAGGACCCCCCCAGACCCCCCGTACCGGGTGTCCTTGGTGGCCACGAACACCACCGGGTTGGGGGCGTCCGCCGGGTTCAGTTTTTGCCGTTTGGTGCCGGGTGGGGGCGCGGGGCGCAGCGCGGCCGCCAGGGGGCGCCCGTTGGCCGAGTATGGCAGCGCCGCCGTTCCGACCTGCGCGGGAACGTTAGCTCCGCCCCACAGCCAATCACAGCGCGCCGCGCGATCCAGCCGGCCAATCACAGCCCATCCCGCTTTCGCGCGCTTTACCCGGCTAATCACAGCCCGCCGTGAGCTGTCAATCACGCCTAGCCTCGCCTCAACCTCATAACATTCAATTAATCCCAGTCCCCGCCCACAAATCCTCGCTGCACCAATCAAGCTACAGTTCAAACGGCCCCACCCACTGTCAATCATCCCAAGGGCCACCCCCACGTGTTCCATCTGTCAAAGCCCCACCCACCCAGGTTATGCTCCCTGTCAATCACCCTTCACCTGTCAATCACCTCACACCCCTCCCTCAAAGGCTCCAGCAACTGTCAATCACTCAGGCCCCACCCTCTGTCAATCAACCCAAATCTGCCCCTCCCACAGACCCATCAATCATCCGATTACCCCGTCAATCAATGTCAGCCCCGTCAATCAATGTCACCCCATGTCAATCACCCTCATTGGCCCCTGTCAATCACACCTTCCCACCTGTCAATCACTTCATCTCCCCGTCAATCATCCCAATCTCCCATGTCAATCACACCAATTTCCCCTGTCAATCACCCCAATCTCCCCCTATCAATCACCCCAATCTCTCCTGTCAATCATCCTAACCCCCTGTCAATCACCCTCTGTTCTGCCATTTCACCTGTCAATCACTCACATTCACCACCATCAATCAACCCTATCCCACCTGTCAATCACTCCCATCCTTCTGTCAATCACCCCATTTCCCTATCACCCATCCCACCTGTCAATCACCCCAATCTCTCCTGTCAATCACCCCAATCTCCTCTTATCAATCACCCCAATCTCCTCTTATCAATCACCCCAATCCCCCTATCAATCAACCCAATCTCTCCTGTCAATCACCCCAATCCCCCTGTCAGTCACCCCCAATCTCCCTGTCAATCACCCCAATCTCCCTGTCAATCACCCCAATCTCCTCTTATCAATCACCCCAATCTCTCCCTATCAATCACCCCAATCTCTCCCTGTCAATCACCCCAATCTCTCCTGTCAATCACCCCAATCTCTCCTGTCAATCACCCCAATCTCCTCTTATCAATCACCCCAATCTCCTCTTATCAATCACCCCAATCTCTCCCTGTCAATCACCCCAATCTCTCCTGTCAATCACCCCAATCTCTCCTGTCAATCACCCCAATCTCCCCTTGTCAATCACCCCAATCCTCCCCTCCCGCCCCCCGTACCCTCATTCGGGGGGGTCGGTGCCCATCTCCCCCCGCCTCGTAGCCCCTCTTGCCCCCCAGCCCTGCCAGCCCCCGGCTCTGGCTCAGCTGGTTCCGGTTGATCGGGGTCTTGGTGCCTCGGGGGGTCTTCGGCTTCAGGGGGGCCTGAGCGGCTGGGGAGGGGGGGCAGGGGGGGTCAGGACCCCAGGATCACCCCAAATCCCCTCCCCTACCCCCAGGGACCCCCCAAATCCCCTCCCCCCAACCATGGGGACCCCCCCAGGCTGGGGTCTGACACCCTCAGGTCCCCTTGGAGACCCCTCTGGACTCACCTGGGCTCCCCTTCCTGTATCCCCCAGCCCCAGAGACACCCCCTAAATCCATCCCCAACCCCCAGGGATCCCCCAAATCCCTCCCCAACCCACCAGGACCCCCAAATCCATCCCCAACCCCACCTGGACCCCAAAATCCCTCCCCCATATGCCCAGGACCCCCCAAATCCTTCCCCAACCCCAAGGACTCCCCCAAATCCCTCCCCAACCCCACCTGGACCCCCTCAAATCCTCCCCTCCATGCTCAGGACCCCCCCAGCCTCACCAGGAGCCCTCCTCCTTTTATCCCCTACACCCCAAATCCCTCCCCTACCCCCAGGGACCCCCCAAATCCCTTCCCAACCCCACCTGGACCCCCCCAAACCCCTCCCTAACCCCACCTGGACCCCCAAATCTCTCCCCATATACCCAGGACCCCCCAAATCCCTCCCCCACCCCCAAGGACCCTCCCAAATCCCTCCCCAACCCCAGCTGGACCCCCTCAAATCCCCCCCTCCATGCTCAGGGACTCCCCAAATCCCTCCCTAACCCCACCTGGACCCCCAAATATCTCCCCCATATACCCAGGACCCCCCCAAATCCCACCCCCACCCCCAAGGACCCTCCCAATCCTTCCCCCACCCACAAGGACCTCCCCAAATCCCTTCACCCTCAAGGACTCCCTCAACCCCTCCCCACCCCCAGGGACCCTCCCAATCCCTCCCCCACCCCCAGGGATCCCCCCAGATCCCTCCCCTACCCCCAGGGACCTCCCCAAATTCCACCCCTATCCCAGGGACCCCCCAAATCTATTCCCAAACCCACCTGGACCCCCCAAACCCCCCTCCCACCCTCAAGGACCCCCCCAGATCCTACCCCACCCCCAGGGACCCTCCAAAATCCCTCCCCCACCCTCAAGGACCCCCAAAATCCCACCCCCACCCCCCAAACCCCCTGCACCCCCTCCTCACCCAGCTCCTTGACGATGGCAGCCAGGGGCAGCCGGGTCAGCGGGTGAATCTTCAGGGGGGCCTTGGCAGCCTTGGGCAGCCGGATGGAGCCTGGGGGGGGCACAGGATCAGGGGGGGCTCAGACCCCCCCACTTTGGCACAGAGAAGGGTCCCAAGCCCCCCTTCCCCCCCCCTAATCCAAACATTCACATTTGGCCTCCATGAGGATCCCAAGTTCCCTTTTTTCCCCATTTTTCCCTTCCATTTTTGGCACTCACACTGGGCATTGATGGGGTTTTTATTGGGGGGTCTGAACCCCCATTTCTCCCTCCTTTTTTCCCCATTTCCCTCCCTTTTTCCTCCTTTTTTCCCCCATCCTCAAACTCACACTTGATGTTGATGGGGTTGTAGGGGTCCCATATACCCCTCAAGCCCCCTGAGGGGATCCCAAATCCCCATTTTCCCCCAAACCCTCATTTTTTCCCCTAAACTTCCATTTTTTCCCCATTTTTCCCCATTTCCCCCACTCACACTCGGCCTTGATGGCACTGGCATTGATTGGGATTCCAAACTGCCATTTCTTCCCCCCAAACCCCCATTTTGCCCCCCCAAACCCCCATTTTTCCCCATTTTCACCCCCAAACCCCCATTTTTCCCCATTTTCACCCCCAAACCCCCATTTTTCCCCCCAAACCCCACTCACACTCAGCCTTGATGGCGTTGGCTTTGATGGGGGCGTAGGGATCCCATACACCCCTCAAATTCCCTGAGGGGATCCCAAACTCCCCCAAACCCCAATTTTTCCCCCCAAACCCCCATTTTTTCCCCATTTTCACCCCCAAATCCCCAATTTTTCCCATTTCCCCCCTCCAAACCCCCATTTTTTCCCCATTTTTCCCCCCAAACCTAGCTCACACTCGGCCTTGATGGCATTGGTGTTGATGGGGATCCCAAACGCCCCCATTTTTTCCCCATTCCCCCCCAAACCCCCATTTTTCCCCCCAAACCCCCATTTTTTCCCCATTTTTCCCCCCAAACCCCACTCACACTCAGCCTTGATGGCGTTGATGGGGATCCCAACCCCCATTTTTTCTCCATTTTTCCCCCCAAACCCCGCTCACACTCGGCCTTGATGGCGTTCATGTGGATACCAAACCCCCATTCTTTCACCCCAAACCCCCATTTTTTCCCCCAAACCCCATTTTTTCCCCATTCCCCCCCCAAACCCCCATTTTTCCCCCCAAACCCCATTTTTCCCATTTTTTCCCCATTTCCCCCACTCACAGCTTTGATGGCGTTGGCATTGTTGGGGGTGTAGGGATCTCATTTACCCCTCAAACCCCCATTTTTTTCCCTATTTTTCACCCTCAAACCCCCATTTTTTCCCATTTCCCCCCCCCAAACCCCCATTTTTCCCCCAAACCCCCAATTTTTTCCCCATTTTCCCCCCCAAACCCTGCTCACACTCAGCCTTGATGGCGTTGGCGTTGATGGGGGCGTAGGGCCGGCGCGCCGCCCGCCGTGGCTGCAGGACGTCGCGGCACAGGCGGCGCGAGAGGCGCGTCAGGCGCGTGGTCTGCAGCAGGAACGTCTGGCGGTTCTTGGCCAGCAGCTTGGCCCGGCTGGCGCTCGTCGTGTACGGGGACAGCGACTGCGCCTCGGGCCGCGACAGGTGACCTCGGGAGTGGGGTTCCTGTGGGGGTCACGGGATCAAATCACCCCAAAATCCTCCCTAAAACCACCCCAGAACACCTCATGGTCCTGTACAGGGACAGGTGACCTCGGGAGTGGGGTTCCTGTGAAATTTGGGGAGTCTCAGGGGATCCCATCACCCCAAAAACCCTCCTGGAACACACCCTGGGAGAGGTGACCTCGGAGTGGGGTTCCTGTGGGGGTCACAGGGGATCAAAATCCTCCCTAAAATCACCCCAGAACACCCCATGGTCCTGTACAGGGACAGGTGAACTCGGGAGTGGGGTTCCTGTGGGATTTGGGGAGTCTGAGGGGATCAAATCACCCCAAAAACCCTCCTGGAACACACCCTGGGAGAGGTGACCTCGGGAGTGGGGTTCCTGTGAAATTTGGGGAGTCTGAGGGGAGCAAATCACCCCAAAAACCCTCCTGGAACACACCCTGGGAGAGGTGACCTCGGGAGTGGGGTTCCTGTGGGGGTCACAGGATCAAATCACCCCAAAATCCTCCCTAAAACCAGCCCAGAACAGCCCATGGTGGTGTTTGGGGACAGCTGACCTCAGGAATGTGATATTTGGGAAGTCAGAGGGGATCAAATCACCCCAAAATCCTCCCTAAAACCACCCCAGAACAGCCCATGGTCCTGTACAGGGACAGGTGACCTCGGGAGTGGGGTTCCTGTGGGATTTGGGGAGTCTCAGGGGATCCCATCACCCCAAAAACCCTCCTGGAACTTCCCCTGCTGGTGTAAGGGGACAGGTGACCTCGGGAGTGGGGTTCCATGGGGTCAGGAGGGTTGGACAACCCCAAAATCCTCCCTAAAACCAGCCCAGAACAGCTCACAGTGGTTTTCAGGGACTGGTGACCTCAGGAATGTGAGATTTGGGGAGTCTGAGGGGATCCCATCACCCCAAAATCCCTGCTACAACATCCTAGGGTGGTTTTCAGGACAGGTGACCTCGGGAGTGGGGTTCCTGTGAAATTTGGGGAGTCTGAGGGGATCCCATCAGCCCAAAATCCTCCCTAAAACCACCCCAGAACAGCCCACAGTCCTTTACAGGAACAGGTGACCTCAGGAATGGGATTTGAGGTGTTAGAAAAGGTTGGACAACCCCAAAATCCTCCCTAAAACCACCCCAGAACAGCCCATGGTGGTTTTTGGGGACAGGTGACCTCGGGAGTGAGATTCATGTGAGATTCAGGGGGCCAGAGGGGACCCCATCACCCCAAAATCCTCCCTAAAACCACCCCAGAACACCCCACAATCGTTTATGGGGACAGGTGACCTCAAGATTTGGGTTCCTGCAAATTTCTGGGGGGTTAGGAAGGGTTGGACAAACCCCAAATCCCCCCTAAATCAGCCCACGTTGGTGTTCAGGGACAGCTGAGCTCAGGAGTGGGGTTCCTGTGGAATTTAGGGGTTTAAAGGGGATCTCAAAAGAAATTCAGGAGCTTTTAGATGAGTTTTGGGGCTCTAAAGGGACTTGGATGGGGTCTAAAAGGAGTTTGGGGTGCTCTAAAGGGAGTTTGGGGACCCTAAGGGGCGTTTGGGAGTTTCTAAAGGGGATTTGGGATCTCTAAAGGGGATTTAGGGAACTGTAAGGGGGTTTTTGGGTCTCTAAAGGGGATTTAGGTGATTCTAAAAGGGGTTTAGGGAGCTCTAAGGGGGATTTGAGGGACTTTAAAAGGGGTTTGGAGAGGCTCCAAAGTGGACTTGGGGTGTTCTGAGAGAAATCCAAACGAAATTTGAGGCTCCCAGGAGGTTTTGGGGGTCCCTTGCAGGGGGTTTGGGGCTCCCAGGAGGATTTTTGGGGTCCCTCAGGGGGGTTTGAGGCTCCCAGGAGGTTTTGGGGTCCCTCAGGGGGTGTTTGGGGCTCCCAGGAGGTTTTTGGGGGTCCCTCAGGGGAATTTGGGGCTCCCAGGAGGTTTTGGGGTCCCTCAGGGAGGACTTGGGACTCCCAGGTTTTTGGGGGTCCCTCAGGGGGGGCTTGGGGCTCCCAGGTGGTTTTGGGGGTCCCTTGGGGGATGTTGGGGTCCCTCAGGGGTTTGGGGGCTCCCAGGAGGTTTTGGGGGTCCCTTGGAGGGGGTTTGGGGCTCCCAGGAGGTTTTTGGGGTCCCTCAGGGGAGGTTTGAGGCTCCCAGGAGGTTTTGGGGCACCCAGGAGATTTTGGGGTCCCTCAGGGGGGGGTTTGAGGCTCCCAGGAGGTTTTGGGGGTCCCTCAGGGGGGTTTTGGGCTCCCAGGAGCTTTTGGGGCTCCCAGGTTTTTGGGGTCCCTCGGGGGGGCTTGGGGCTCCCAGGAGGTTTTTGGGGTCCCTCAGGGGAGGTTTGAGGCTCCCAGGAGGTTTTGGGGTCCCTCAGGGGGGTTTGGGGCACCCAGGTGGTTTTGGGGGTCCCTTGGGAGGGGTTTGGGGCTCCCAGGAGGTTTTTGGGGTCCCTCAGGGGGGTTTGGGGCACCCAGGAGGTTTTGGGGGTCCCTTGGGAGGGGTTTGGGGCTCCCAGGAAGTTTTTGGGGTCCCTCAGGGGAGGTTTGAGGCTCCCAGGAGGTTTTGGGGCACCCAGGAGATTTTGGGGTCCCTCAGGGGGGGTTGAGGCTCCCAGGAGGTTTTAGGGGTCCCTTGGGAGGGGTTTGGGGCTCCCAGGAGGTTTTGGGGGTCCCTTGGGAGGGGTTTGGGGCTCCCAGGAGGTTTTTGGAGTCCCTCAGGGGAGGTTTGAGGCTCCCAGGAGGTTTTGGGGCACCCAGGAGATTTTGGGGTCCCTCGGGGGGGGCTTGGGGCTCCCAGGAGGTTTTGGGGCACCCAGGAGGTTTTGGGGTCCCTCAGGGGGGTTTTGGGGCACCCAGGTGGTTTTGGGGTCCCTCAGGGAGGTTTTGGGGTCCCTCAGGGGTGTTGGGGCTCACCGAGGCGCTGCGGGTCACCCCCTCCAGCTGGGTGGGGGTCTTGAGCCCCCCGTATTTCTTCCAGTAGATCCAGCAGGAGGCGCAGAGGCGGCACTGCATGTTGGGGGGGCCCCAGGCGTACCACTGGGGGGACTGGGACGCTGTGGGAGGGTGACTGGGATTAACTGGGAGCACTGGGATGCTGAGGGGAGATCCAGGGACACCCCCACAAACCAAATCCTGTCCTCAAACCTCAGGATCTTCCCCAAAAATCCCCCCAAATCCCACCCCAATATGCTCTTAAATGGCAGGAAGATCCTTCTGGAACCCCCAAATTCCTGTTCCCCAAACCCCAGAGACTCTCAGTGATCCCAGGACCCCCCCAAGCCCCCCAAAACCTCCCCAGGACCCCCCCAAATCCCACCCCAGGATCCTCTAGAATGCCAGTGAGATCCTTCTGGAAACCCCAAATTCCTGTTCTCCAAACCCCAGAGACCCTCAATGATCCCAGGACCCCCCAAACCTCCCCAGGACCCCCCCAAAATCCCACCCCAGGACACACTTAAATGGTCGGGAGACCCTTCTGGAAGCCCCAAATTTCTGTTCCCCAAACCCCAGAGACCCCCCAAGACCTCAGGACCCCCCCAAGGCGCCCAGGACTCCCCCAAAATCTCCCCAGGACAGCCCCAAGCCCCCCAGGATCCCTCCAGGACCCCCCAAACCCGCACTGACTGTGGCAGCTCTCGCAGCTCAGCCCCTTCTGGAACCCCCAAATTTCTGTTCCCCAAACCCCAGAGACTCCCCAAGACCTCAGGACCCCCTAAATCCCCTGAAACCCCCCCAGGGTCACCCCAAACCAAACCCCAGGATCTTCCAAAAACCCCCCAAACCTGAGGGAATCCACCCCAGACCCCTCCCAAATGCCAGAGAGACCCAAATTCCTGTTCTCCAAACCTCAGAGACCCCCAAGGACCCCAGGACCCCCCCAAACCTCTCCAAGACCCCCCCAAACCCCCAGGACCCCCCAAACCCGCACTGACTGTGGCAGCTCTCGCAGCTCAGCCCCTTCTGGAACCCCTAAATTTCTGTTCCCCAAACTCCAGAGACCCCCAACGACCTCAGGACCCCCCCAACCTCCCCAAACCCCCAGGACCCCCCCAAATCCCCTGGGAGCCCCCCAAACCCGCACTGACTGTGGCAGCTCTCACAGCTCAGCCCTTTCTGAAAGCCCCAAATTCCTGTTCCCCAAACCTCAGAGACCCCCAAGGACCCCAGGACCCCCCCAAACCTCTCCAAGACCCCCCCAAACCCCCTGGGACCCCCCCAAACCCCCTGGGACCCTCCTAAACCCACCCAAACCCCCAGGACCCCCCAAACCCGCACTGACTGTGGCAGCTCTCACAGCTCAGCCCCTTCTGGAACCCCCAAATTTCTGTTCCCCAAACTCCAGAGACCCCCAACGACCTCAGGACCCCCCCAACCTCCCCAGAACCCCCCAAATCCCCTGGGACCCCCCCAAACCCGCACTGACTGTGGCAGCTCTCACAGCTCAGCCCTTTCTGAAAGCCCCAAATTCCTGTTCCCCAAACCTCAGAGACCCCCAAGGACCCCAGGACCCCCCCAAACCTCTCCAAGACCCCCCCAAACCCCCTGGGACCCCCCCAAATCCCCGGGGACCCCCCCAAACCCGCACTGACTGTGGCAGCTCTCGCAGCTCAGCCCCTTCTGAAAGCCCCAAATTCCTGTTCCCCAAACCTCAGAGACCCCCAAGGACCCCAGGACTCCCCCAAACCTCCCCAGGACCCCCCCAAACCCCCTGGGACCCCCCTAAACCCCCCCAGGACCCCCCCAAACCCGCACTGACTGTGGCAGCTCTCGCAGCTCAGCCCCTTCTGGAATCCGGCCCCGTTGACGCCGGGTTTGGAGCCCACCGAGATGATCTGGTTGGGGTTGGGTTTGGTGCTGCGGGGAAAATGGGGAGGGGTCGTCAGGGGATTTTTGGGGGGTCCCAGAGGGGTCTCCTGTGCCCCCCCAGGCCCGCCAGGGGGTCCCCAGAGCCCCCCCACTCACTAGGTGGGGATGTAGACTTGCTTCAGTTTGCTGTCGGCCTCGGCTGCCTTCAGCCTCTTCTGTGAGCAGGGAGGGGGTCACAGGGGGCGGGGGGCACTGAGCCCCCCAAAAAACCCCCCAAAACCCCCCAAATCAGCTCCCCCAAACCCCAGAGCCACCCAGAACCCCACAGGAATCCAGAACCCCCAAATCAGCTCCACAAAACCTCCAGAAGCTCCCAAAAATCCCACAGGCACCTGGGAGTGACACCAAATCAGTCCCCCAAACCCCAATATCAGCCCCCCAAACCCCACAGACCCCCAGTCAGCTCCCCCAAAACACCACAGGAACCCTGAACCCCCAAATCAGCTCCACAAAACCTCCAGAAGCTCCCAAAAATCCCACAGGCATCTGGGAGCGACCCTGAATCAGTCCCCCAAACCCCAATATCAGTACCCCAAACCCCCAAATCAGCCCCCCAAACCCCAATATCAGTACCCCAAACCCCCAAATCAGCCCCCCAAACCCCAATATCAGTACCCCAAACCCCACAGACCCCCAGTCAGTCCCCCCAAAACACCACAGGAACCCAGAACCCCCAAATCAGCTCCACAAAACCTCCAGAAGCTCCCAAAAATCCCACAGGCACCTGGGAGTGACACCAAATCAGTCCCCAAACCCCAATATCACTACCCCAAACCCCCAAATCAGCCCCAAACCCCACAGATCCCCAGTCAGCTCCCCCAAAACACCACAGGAACCCAGAACCCCCAAATCAGCTCCACAAAACCTCCAGAGGCTCCCAAAAATCCCACAGGCACCTGGGAGCGACCCTGAATCAGTCCCCCAAACCCCAATATCACTACCCCAAACCCCCAAATCAGCCCCAAACCCCAATATCAGTACCCCAAACCCCCAAATCAGCCCCCCAACTCCAATATCAGTACCCCAAACCCCAATTTCAGCCCCCAAAACCCCATTAGCAGACTCCCACACCCCATTATCAACCTTCAAATCTCATTATCAACCTCCCAGACCCCATTTCAGCCCCTCAAACCCCTGCAAGAGCTCCCAAACCCCAATATCAGCCTCTCAAACCCCAGTATCAGCACCCCAAACCCCATTATCAACCCCCAAACCCACATTTCAGCCCCCCAAACCCCCATTTAAGCACCCCAAACCCCATTATCAACCCCCCAGACCCCATTATCAACCCCCCCGACCCCTATAAGGGCTCCCAAACCCCAATATCAGCCTCTCAAACCCCAGGATCAGCACCCCAAACCCCATTATCAACCCCCCAGACCCCATTATCAACCCCCCAGACCCCTATAAGGGCTCCCAAACCCCAATATCAGCCTCTCAAACCCCAATATCAGCACCCCAAACCCCATTATCAACCCCCCAGACCCTTGTAACAGCTCCCAAACCACATTGTCAGTCCCCCAAACCCCACCTCCAACCCCTAAACTCCCCATTTCAGCCCCCCAAACCCCCATTATCAACCCCCCAGACCCCTGTAAGAGCTCCCAAACCCCAGTAACAGCTCCCAAACCCCATTAGCAGCCCCCAAACCCCATTTCAGCCCTCCAAACTCCCCAATTCAGCCCCTCAGAGCCCTGTAACAGCTCCTAAATCCCGTATCATCCTCTCAAACCCCAGTATCAACACCCCAAACCCCATTATCAACCCCCCAGACCCCTGTAAGAGCTCCCAAACCCCATTACCAGCCCCCAAACCCCAGTAACAGCCCCCAAACCCCATTTCAGCCCTCCAAACTCCCCAATTCAGCCCCTCAGACCCCTGTAACAGCTCCTAAATCCCATATCATCCTCTCAAACCCCAATATCAGCACCCCAAACCCCCATTATCAACCCCCAAACCCCATTACCAACCACCCAGTCCATTGTAACAGCTCCCAAACCCCATTACCAGCCCCCCAAACCCCTGTAACAACTCCCAAACCCCAATACTAGGCCCCCAAACCCCATTATCAACCCCCCAGACCCCTGTAAGAGCTCCCAAACCCCATTACCAGCTCCCAAACCCCATTATCAACCCCCCAGACCCCTGTAAGAGCTCCCAAACCCCAGTAACAGCTCCCAAACCCCATTACCAGCCCCCAAACCCCATTATCAACCCCCCAAACCCCTGTAAGAGCTCCCAAACCCCAATATCAGCCCCCCAAGCCCCCTCCTCACCCCTCAGCTCACCCCCCATACCTGCTGGATGTATCGATCCGTGGTTTTCCACATGTAGTAGAACTGCACGATGCTGGCCAGCGACTTCCAGGGCAGCTGTGGGCACCCAAACCCCCCCATGAGCTCAGGGAGAGCTCCTTGAACCTCCCCAGGACCCCCCAAAAACCCCAGGGGTTCCCCCCACTCACAAAGTCCTGCCGGATGTCGTTGAAGTCCTTCCCGTATTTCTCCAGGGCCTCCTCGAAGAGCATGGCCTCGGAGGCCGACCACTCCTCCATCTCATCCCGGCACAGCACCGGCCCCCCCTGTGGCACCAGCGTGGCCATGGCCCGAGCCAGGTCATACCCATTCCTCTGCAGCGTGTCCATGGCGTGGAACTGGGGATAATGGGAGGTACTGGGGGAACTGGGAGCACTGGGAGGGGTTTGGGGGGAGTTTGAGGAAGGTTTGGGGGGTTTCAGGGCCCCCCCTGCGGCACCAGTGTGGCCATGGCCCGAGCCAGGTCATACCCATTCCTCTGCAGTGTGTCCATGGCGTGGAACTGGGGATAGTGGGGCGTACTGGGGGAACTGGGAGCACTGGGAGGGGTTTGGGGGGAGTTTGGGGCAGGTTTGGAGTGTTTGGGGCAGGTTTGGGGGGGTTTCAGGGCCCCCCCTGCGGCACCAGCGTGGCCATGGCCCGAGCCAGGTCATACCCGTTCCTCTGCAGCGTGTCCATGGCGTGGAACTGGGGATAGTGGGAGGTACTGGGGGAACTGGGAGCACTGGGGGTCACTGGGAGGGCTCTGAGGGGGAGTTTGAGGAAGGTTTGGGGGGGTTTCAGGGCCCCCCCTGCGGCACCAGCGTGGCCATGGCCCGAGCCAGGTCATACCCGTTCCTCTGCAGTGTGTCCATGGCGTGGAACTGGGGATAGTGGGGCGTACTGGGGGAACTGGGAGCACTGGGAGGGCTCTAACAGGGGGTTTGGAGCAGGTTTGGGAAGTTTGGGGCAGGTTTGGGGGAGTTTCATGGCCCCCCCTGCGGCACCAGCGTGGCCATGGCCCGAGCCAGGTCATACCCATTCCTCTGCAGCGTGTCCATGGCGTGGAACTGGGGATAGTGGGGCGTACTGGGGGAACTGGGAGGCACTGGGAGGGCTCTAACAGGGAGTTTGGGGCAGGTTTGGGGGAGTTTCAGGGCCCCCCTGCGGCACCAGCGTGGCCATGGCCCGAGCCAGGTCATACCCATTCCTCTGCAGCGTGTCCATGGCGTGGAACTGGGGATAGTGGGGCATACTGGGGGAACTGGGAGCACTGGGGGTCACTGGGAGGGCTCTGAGGGGGAGTTTGAGGAAGGTTTGGGGGGTTTCAGGGCCCCCCCTGCGGCACCAGCGTGGCCATGGCCCGAGCCAGGTCATACCCGTTCCTCTGCAGTGTGTCCATGGCGTGGAACTGGGGATAATGGGAGGTACTGGGGGAACTGGGAGGCACTGGGAGAGCTTTAACAGGGTGTTTGGGGCAGGTTTAGGGGGTTTTGAGGAAGGTTTGGGGGGTTTCAGGGCCCCCCCTGCGGCACCAGCGTGGCCATGGCCCGAGCCAGGTCATACCCATTCCTCTGCAGTGTGTCCATGGCGTGGAACTGGGGATAGTGGGGCGTACTGGGGGAACTGGGAGGGCTTTAACAGGGAGTTTGGGGGAGTTTCAGGGCCCCCCCTGCGGCACCAGCGTGGCCATGGCCCGAGCCAGGTCATACCCATTCCTCTGCAGCGTGTCCATGGCGTGGAACTGGGGGTAATGGGAGGTACTGGGGGAACTGGGAGGCACTGGGAGGGCTCTAACAGGGAGTTTGGGGCAGGTTTGGGGGGTTTCAGGGCCCCCCCTGCGGCACCAGCGTGGCCATGGCCCGAGCCAGGTCATACCCGTTCCTCTGCAGTGTGTCCATGGCGTGGAACTGGGGATAGTGGGGCATACTGGGGGAACTGGGAGCACTGGGAGGGCTTTAACAGGGAGTTTGGGGCAGGTTTGGGGGGTTTTGAGAAAGGTTTGAGGGGTTTCAGAGCCCCCCCTGCGGCACCAGCGTGGCCATGGCCCGTGCCAGGTCATACCCATTCCTCTGCAGCGTGTCCATGGCGTGGAACTGGGGATAATGGGAGGTACTGGGGGAACTGGGAGGCACTGAGAGGCATTGGGAGCACTGGGAGGGCTCAGACAGGGGGTTAGGGGCAGGTTTGGGGCGTTTGAGGCAGGTTTGAGGGGGTTTCAGGGGAGTTCTAAGGAAGTTTTGGGGTCTCCCAGTGGGAAATGGGGGATTCTAAGGAAGTTTTGGCATGTCCTAGTGTAAAATCAGGGATTCTAAGGAAGTTCTGGGGTGTCCCAGTAGGAAATGGGGGGTTCCAAAGAGGTTTTGGGGTCTCCCAGTGGGAAATGGGGCATTATAAGGAAGTTTTGGGGTGTCCCAGCAGGAACTGAGGGCTCTACGGAAGTTTTGGGGTGTCCCAGTAGGAAATATGGGGTTCTAAGGAGCTTTCGGGCTGTCCCAGTGGAACATAAGGAGTTCTAAGAATGTTTTGAGGTCTCCCAGCAGGAACTGAGGGTTCTAAGAAAGTTTTGGGGTGTTCCAGCAGGAACTGAGGGCTCTAAGGAAGTTCCAGCAGGAACTGAGAGCTCTAAGGAAGTTTTGGGGTGTCCCAGTAGGAACTGAGGGATCTAAGGAAGTTTTGGGGTGTCCCAGCAGGAACTGAGGGCTCTAAGAAAGTTTTGGGGTCTCCCAGCAGGAACTGAGGGCTCTAAGGAAGTTTTGGGATGTCCCAGCAGGAACTGAGGGTTCTAAGGAAGCTTTGGGGTGTTCCAGCAGGAACTGAGGGCTCTAAGAAAGTTTTGGGGTCTCCCAGTGAGAAATAGAGGGTTCTAAGAAAGTTTTGGGGTGTCCCAGCAGGAACTGAGGGCTCTAAGGGGGTTTGGGGGTGTCCCAGCAGGAACTGAGGGTTCTAAGGAAATTTTGGGGTATCCAGTGGAACATACGGAGCTCTAAGGAAGCATTGGGGTCTCCCAGTGAGAAATGGGGGGTTCTAAGGAGGTTTTGGGGTGTCCCAGCAGGAACTGAGGGCTCTAAGGAAGTTCCAGCAGGAACTGAGAGCTCTAAGAAAGTTTTGGGATGTCCCAGTGGGAAATGGGGGAATTCTAAGAAGTTTTGGGGTGTTCCAGTAGGAACTGAGGGCTCTATGGAAGTTTTGGGGTGTCCCAGCATGAACTGAGGGCTCTAACGGAGTTTTGGGGTGTTCCAGCAGGAACTGAGGGCTCTATGGAAGTTCCAGCAGGAACTGAGAGCTCTAAGGGGTTTTTGGGGTCTCCCAGCAGGAACTGAGAGCTCTAAGGAAGTTTTGGGGTCTCCCAGCAGGAACTGAGGGCTCTAAGGGTTTTTTGGGGTGTCCCAGCAGGAACTGAGGGCTCTAAGGGGGTTTTGGGATGTCCCAATGGGAAATATGGGGTTCTAAGGAAGTTTTGGGGTGTTCTAGCAGGAACTGAGGGTTCTAAGAAAGTTTTGGGGTCTCCCAGCAGGATCTGAGGGCTCTAAGGGATTTTTGGGGTCTCCCAGCAGGAACTAAGGGCTTTAAGGGAGTTTTGGGGTCTCCCAGCAGGATCTGAGGGCTCTAAGGGAGTTTTGGGATGTCCCGGTGGGAAATATGGGGTTCTAAGGATGTTTTGGGGTCTCCCAGCAGGAACTGAGGGCCCTAAGGGGGTTTTGGGGTGCTCAGGGCCCCCCTCTCACCAGGGTGATGTCTCTGGAGGCCGCGGCCGCGCTCATGTGCAGGCTGGGCTGGCGGATGGAGCTGCTGCAGTCCAGAGCCCGGGCAAACGTCCCCACAGCCCTGAGATGGGGGGACACAGGGGGGGTCAGCAGGGTCCCCCCAATCCCCCTGACCCCCTCCCAGCTCTCCCAGTTCCCCCCTCACCGAGCCACCACCAGGAACTGGTCGATCTGCCGGTCTGTCAGCGGGTTGTCAGGGTCCCACACCTTCATCTCCATCTTCTGCTGGTTCCGGTTGTCTGATTCACCTGGAGGGATTTTGGGGGGCATTTAAGGTGACCCCCCCATTCTGCACCCCCCAGAGCCCCCCCAAAACCCCTCAAACCTTCAGCCAGGCGTTCAGGGATCTCAGCCTGGTACTTGCAGCCCACCCTGATCTCTCCCTGATCCGCCAGCAGCGTTTTCTGCACGGGGTCGAACACCAGCGAGTAGAAGAAGCAATCCTGTGGGGAGGGGGCACATTGGGGGGCTCAGCAGGGTGGGGAGGGGGCTCAGCAGGGTGGGAAGGGGGCTCAGACCCCCAAAATCCTCCCCCAGCCCCATTTGGAGGCACTCAGAACTCACCTCCTTCTCCAGGTACTGCCCCAGGATGTCGGTCTCGTTCAGCAGCGTCACACTGCACTTCCCCCTGGCAGGAAAAATCAGGGAGGGGGTGACCCCCAAACCCCTCCCCACGCAAGAAAAGCCCCCCCAGACCTTTTTGCCACCCCCCCAGACCCTTTTTTGCCCCTCATACCGGATGTGGGTGGCCGGGAGTGACTCGAACTGGCGGGACAGGAACAGCTCCCGGTGCTTGAGTTGGTGCCGCTGCTGCTCCGTCATCGGCGGCTGCTTCGACTCCTCCTCGAACTCGCCTTGGGGGGGCCACGGGGGGGTCACATCGGGGTGTTCCCCCCAAAAAAAATCCAGCTGGGAGAGCCATTGTTCTCCCAAAAAATCCCTCCAGGGTTTTGGCAGCGGCCCCAGGGAAGGGGGAGGGGAGAGAGAGGGAGGGCCAAAGGAGGGTGGGGACCCCCCCCAAGCAAGGGCAGGACCCCCCAGGAAGGGCAGAGCCCCCCCAGTTTGATGGGGGGAGTGGGTTGGGGTTCAATCTTTTACCCCTCCCTAAGGGGGTGCAGCTGTGACCCCCCAAAATTGGCAAAACCCCCCTAAAAATCAGCCCAAGGTGGAAAAGAACAGAGCAGCTCCAAACCCCCCATAAATTGGGGGCACCCCTTTGGGAAGGGTCAAAGACCCCCCCCAGCACCCCCAAAAACATCAAACCAGCTCTCCCCAAAATTTGGGGGCACCCCATTGGGATGAATGGGTCATAGACCTTCCCAAACCCCAAAATTCCTAAACTTTCAAAGCAGGAGCAGCATCACAGAGTGATCTGCCCCCCACCCCTCTCCAAAGCCCCCAAAACCCCCCAAAAAACCCTCAAACCCCCAAAATCCCCCCAAAAACCCTCAAACCCCCAAAATCTCCCCAGTCATGGACATTGCTGTGGGCCTGGTTTTTAAGGCTGCTCCCCAAATCCCCCCAAAAAACCCCCAAACCCCTCAAACTCCTGAAACTCCCCACTCACAGACACTGCTGTTGGCCTGGCTTTTAAGGCTGCCTCCCAAAAAACCCTCAAACCCCCAAAATCCCCCCTCGAAAACCCTCAAACCCCCAAAACCCCCCAATCATGGATATTGCTGCTGGCCTGGCTTTTAAGGCTGCCCCCAAAATCCCCAAATCCCCCCCCAAAACCCCCCTAAAGACCCCCAAACCCCCCACTCACGGGCACTGCTGTTGCCCTGGCTTTTAAGGCTGCCCCCCAAAATCCCCAAATCCCCCCCAAAAACCCCCAAAAAACCCCCCAAACCCCCCACTCACGGGCATTGCTGTCAGCCAGGCTGTTGAGGCTGCTGGAGATGTCGCGCCGCCGGAACAGACAAACCACCTTGGCCTCCACATTGCCATTGGCAGTCTGAGGGGGGGGCACAGAGGTTTAGGGGTGCCCCCCTGGGGTTGGGGACCCTCCTGAAGGAACGGGGACACCCCAGAAATGGGGACACCCCCAGGAACAAGGGAGGGTCTCACCTTGTTGAGCTCCTCGATGCGCCGCACCAGGTAAGGGTTGCTGGAGGAGTTCTCAAAGTAGACGTAGTCTGGGGAAAAAAGGGACAAAAATTGGGGGGGCTGTGAGGGGAAACCCTCCCCAAAAATCGCTTTTCTTCAACTCTAAGGGGAAATGTGTCTCTTTTCCTTCCTCCCCAAGAAGTCTGAGGGGGCTTTTACAGCCAGATGTTCCCCTCATAGGAATTGGGGGTCATTATCCCACAGGACCCCCCCCATTTTCCCCCCCAAGCCCCCCATTACAGACTCTCCCCTTGTAGATGAGGGGAGCAGGATCCCCCCAAAAAATTGGGGTTCCCCCTCTCATTCAAGAGTTCCCCCTTTTTTCTTTAGATTTTGGGGGCAGGGGGTGTCTCCCACCTCCACTCCTCAGGAATTGGGGTACCCCCCTCATAGACCCCTAAATCCCCTCAGGGGATCCTCCACATTTCTGGGACCTCCTTTTCCTCACAGATCCCCAAAATCCTCTCACGGACACCCCAAATTCTCTCACAGACCCCTAAATCCCTTCAGGGGACCCTCCTCATTTCTGGGACCTTCTTTTCCTCACAGACCCCCAAATCTTCTCATGGACACCCCAAATTCTCTCACGGACATCCCAAATCCCCTCAGGGACTCTCTAAACTCTCTCACGAGACTTTTTCCTTTTCGGGACCCCCCCAAATACCCTCACAAGATCCCCCTCAATCCCCTCACAGAACCCTTCCATTTCCGGGACCCCCAAAATTCCCGTATGGGACCCCCCTCTTTACGGGACCCCTCCTATTGCCTCACAAGACACCCGAATTTGCTCACAAGACCCTCTCCCCCTTTCCGGGACCCCCAAATCCCCTCACAGACCCCCCCTTTCCGTTGTGGGACCCCTCACTCCCCTCACGCCTTCCCCTTTCCGGGACCCCTCACAGACTCCCCTTAACCCCTCATGGACAACCCCCAATTCCCCTCACGGAACCCCCAAATCCCCTCACAGACTCCGCCCCCCCCCCGCTTTCCGGGATCCCCCAAATCCCGTCAGGGCCCCCCTGACCGTCCCTCCCGGTCCCGTCCCGGCGCCCTGCGCCCCCCGGTCCGCTCACCGCCGACGCGATACATGTTGGCCGCCATGGCCGCTCTCTCGGCCGCGCTACCCCCGGGCCCGGCCCCGGCCGCGCTTCATCGCCGCTCCCGCCGCCTCCGCGCCGGCACGGCCGGTTCGGAGCCCTTCGGGCACCTCCGGAGACGTTCGGCAACCTCCGGCAAGGCCTCTCGGGCACCTCCGGAGAGGGTTTGGGCACCTCCGGAGAGGTTCGGGCACTGCCGGATTTGTTCGGGCACCTCCGGCACGGGCTCGGCGCCGCCTCGGGCGCTTCCGGAGCGACCTCGGCACTTTTCGACCCGCCTTCGGAGAAGCCTCGGCTCGCCCTCGGCTCTTTCCGGCACTCCTCGGCTTAACCTCGGCTCTTTCCGTAACGCGTTCGGCGAATTCCGCCAGAACCGGAAAGACCCCGTAGGCGGGGAAGAGGAAGAACCCGCGGCGCTTCCGGGAAGCGGCGGCGATTCCGGCGCGGAGGAAACGACGGAAACCCTGCCCTGACCCCAAGGCTTTATTGACGCCTCTCACAGTGCAGCGCGAAAACGCGGGGAGGGGAGGAGGAAGAGTTCAACCAACCCCTGACCCCCGCTCTTTGGTCCCAGGAAAAGGGGAAAAGGGAAGAGGAAGCAGCGAGGAAGAGGAAGCGCGGGGGGCTCAGCTGCTGTCGCCGGGCAGCACCCGCCATTGGAAGACGCTGGTGTCCTTCCCGCCCAGCGACACCAGGTGTCCGTCGTCGTACGTGAAGCGCACGTTGGTCACGTGGCTGCCGTGCCCGCCGTACACGTGACTGGGCGCCTGTGAGGGAGGGAGGGGCACGTGAGGGGGTCACGTGGTCACACACACAACCACGCCCCCCTCGCCTCAGACTGGGGTGGTGGGACCCCCCAACTTTTGGACCCCCAAAATTGGGGTTTGGGATCCCCCAAAATACCCGGTCTGTGAGTCTGGAGACCCCTGACTCCTCAAATTGGGGTCTGGACCATCCCAATCCCCCAAACTGGGGTCTGGGACCCCCCAAAATACCCACCCTGTGAGTCTGGAGCCCCCTGACCCCTCAAATTGGGATCTGGACCCCCCAATCCCCCAAAATTTGCATCTGGGACTCCCCTCCGCCTTGGACCCCCAAAACTGGGGCCTGGAGTCCCCCAAACATCTGGCCTGTGAGTCTGGAGACCCCTGACCCCTCAAATTGGGGTCTGGACCCCCCCATACTCCTCAAAATTGGGGTCTGGGACCCCGCAAAACACCCGGCCTGTGAGTCTGGACGCCCCCGATCCCCCAAATTGGGGTCTGGACCCCCCCAATCCCCCCAAACTGGGGTCTAGACCCCCCCTGACTCCTCGAAATTGGGGTCTGGATCCCCCCTTGACCACCCAAAGCTGGGGTCTGGGACCCCCCCCGACTCCCCAAAACTGGGGTCTGGGACCCCCTAAAACACCCGGCCTGTGAGTCTGAAGCCCCATGATCCTCCAAAATTGAGGTCTGGGACCCCCAAAATTGGGGTCTGGGACTCCCCCCACGCCCTCCAGAGCCCCCCCCAGGACCCTCAGAGCCCCCTGCCCATCTTGGGCCGGGCACAGGGGTACTGGAACAGGTGAACCTTGCACAACCAGGACACTCTGAGCCCCCAAATCAGGGTCTGAGACCCCCAGAACTCCCTGACCCAGACCCCCCAGGACCCCCAGAGCCCCCCCCAGGACCCCCCAAGCCCCCCCAGAGCCCCCCAGGACCCCAGTGCCAACCTTGGGCTGGGCACAGGGGTACTGGAACAGGTGAACCTTGCAGAACTGGGACCCCCCAAATTGGGGTCTGGGACCCCCCAAATCAGGGTCTGGGACCCCCAAAACACCCCTGACCCAGACCCCCAGGACCCCCAGAGCCCCCCAGGACCCCCTGCCCACCTTGGGCCGGGCACAGGGGTACTGGAACAGGTGAACCTTGCAGAACTGGGACCCCCCAAATTGGGGTCTGGGACCCTCCCCACATCCCCCAGGACCCCCCAAGCCCCCCCAGGACCCCCTGAGCCCCCCCAGGACCCCCCAAGCCCCCCCAGGACCCCGTGCCCACCTTGGGCCAGGCACAGGGGTACTGGAACAGGTGAACTTTACACAACCAGGACCCCCCAAATTGGGGTCTGGGACCCTCCTCATGCTCCCCAGAGCCCCCCCAGGACCCCCCAAGCCCCCCCAGGACCCCTGCCCACCTTGGGCCGGGCACAGGGGTACTGGAACAGGTGAACCTTGCACAACCGGGACCCCCCAAATTGGGGTCTGGGACCCCCAAAACCCCCCTAACCCAGCCCCCCCAGGACCCCCCAAGCCCCCCCAGAGCCCCCTGCCCATCTTGGGCCGGGCACAGGGGTACTGGAACAGATGAACCTTGCATAACCAGGACCCTCTGAGCCTCCAAATTGGGGTCTGGGACCCCCAAATTGAGGTCTGGGACCCTCCCCACACCTCCCAGAGGCCCCCCAGGACCCCCGGAGCCCCCCCCAGGACCCCCAGAGCCCCCCCCAGAGCCCCCTGCCCACTTTGGGCTGGGCACAGGGGTACTGGAACAGGTGAACCTTGCACAACCGGGACCCTCCTGACCCCCCAAATTGGGGTCTGGGACCCTCCCCACACCTCCCAGAGCCCCCCCAGGACCCCCTGAGCCCCCCCCAGGACCCCCCAAGGCCCCCCAGGACCCCGTGCCCACCTTGGGCCGGGCACAGGGGTACTGGAACAGGTGAACCTCGCACAACCGGGACACTCTGAGCCCCCAAATTGGGGTCTGGGACCCTCCCCACACCTCCCAGAGGCCCCCCAGGACCCCCCAAGCCCCCTCAGAGCCCCCTGCCCACCTTGGGCTGGGCACAGGGTACTGGAACAGGTGAACCTTGCACAACTGGGACCCCCCAAATTGGGGTCTGGGACCCTCCCCACATCCCCCAGGACCCCCCAAGGCCCCCCAGGACCCCCTGAGCCCCCCCAGGACCCCCCAAGCCCCCCAGAGCCCCCTGCCCACCTTGGGCCGGGCACAGGGGTACTGGAACGAGTGAACCTTGCACAACTGGGACCCCCCAAATTGGGGTCTGGGACCCTCCCCACACCTCCCAGAGCCCCCCAAGCCCCCCCAGAGCCCCCTGCCCACCTTGGGCCGGGCACAGGGGTACTGGAACAGGTGAACCTTGCAGAAATCATCAGCCACGGCCACCACGCGCTCGTGGTGTGAGCGGCACAGGGAGTTGATGTCGGTGCCATCGGAGCCGTCCGGCCACACCCCTGAGGGATAGGGGAGAGAAATAATAAAAAATTAAAAATTTATTGTTAGAATAACAAAATTTTGTCTTTTAACAGATAAAAGCAGCGCTGAGAGATAAGAGAAATGACGGGAAGGGTCCCAATGATGGAGGAAGAGAAAAAGAAAATATTCGACTTTTTTTTTTGCCGTAGGTTCGCTGAAATATTGAAAAAATATTGAAATTTTTTCAATATTTTTGGATGGAAATGGAAAGTTTGAAAATATCGAAAACTTGAAATAAAAAAGTTCAGAAAGTGTTGAAATTAAAACGTTTGAAAAGAAAAAGTTGGAAAGTGTTGAAAACTTGAACTATTGAAAGATGAAAAATAATATTGAAAAGTTTGAAAATATCGAAAGCTTGAAATAAAAATTATCGAAAACTTGAAATAAAAAAGTTCAGAAAATTTTGAAATCAAAAAGTTCAAAAAGAAAAAGTTGGAAAGTGTTGAAAACTTGAAATGTTGAAAGATGAAAAAATAATATTGAGAAGTTTGAAAATATCAAAAATTTGAAATAAGAAATTTTGGGAAGTGTTGAAATAAAAATGTTCGAAAGGAAAAAAGTGGGAAAGTGTTGAAAACTTGAAGTGTTGAAAGATGAAAAATAAATAATATTGAAAAGTTTGAAAATATCAAAAACTTGAAATAAAAAATATCAAAAGCTTGAAATAAAAAAGTTCAGAAAATTTTGAAATCAAAAAGTTCAAAAAGAAAAAGTTGGAAAGTGTTGAAAACTTGAAATGTGGAAAGATGAAAAAATAATATTGAAAAGTTTGAAAATATCAAAAACTTGAAATAAAAAAGTTTGGAAAGTGTTGAAATTAAAACGTTTGAAAAGAAAAAAGTTGGAAAGTGTTGAAAACTTGAAATGTTGAAAGATGAAAAAGAAACAATGGGGAACAGCCCCATAAATCCCATGAGAATTAAAAATTTGGGGGGGGGTTATGTAAAAATAGGAATAAATAGGAATAGGTTAAATAGGAATAAATGAGGAATAAAACAAGAATAGAATAGGAATAAAATAGGAATTAAATAGGAATTAAATAGGAATAAAATAGGAATTAAATAGGAATAAAATAGGAATAGAATAGGAATTAAATAGGAATTAAATAGGAATAGAATAGGAATTAAATAGGAATTAAATAGGAATAGAATAGGAATTAAATAGGAATAGAATAGGAATAGAATAGGAATTAAATAGGAATAAAATAGGAATAGAATAGGAATAAAAATAGGAATAAAATAGGAATAAAAATAGGAATAAAAATAGGAATAGAATAGGAATAAAAATAGGAATAAAATAGGAATAAAAATAGGAATAAAAATAGGAATAGAATAGGAATAAAATAGGAATAAAACAGGAATAAAATACTAATAAAATGGGAATAGAATAGGAATAAAATTAGGAATAAAATAGGAATAAAATTAGGAATAAATAAATAAATAAATTTTAAAAAATTTAATAGATGATATATTAAAAATTAAATTTTAAAGATTTTTAAAAATAAATGAAATTCATCTTTAAAAAAATTAAAATATTTGATAAAAAATTAAAGCACTTGAAAATATTTTATTGATATATATTTTTATATATTATATTATATTATGCTATTTTATATTATATTATGTTTTATTATATATTTGATATAATAGTATTATAATAAATATAATATAATATAAAAGAAACTATATACATGTTATATTTATTTATCTATTTATTTATATATATATATTTTTTTTTTAATAATAATTTGATTTTTTTTTTTTTTTAAACTTCAATTTTTTTCCTGAGAAAGTGAACCTCGTTTTTCACAGGGGGGGACCCCCAAACCCCCCCGGAGCCCCCAGACCCACCGAAGACGTGGAATCCAAGCACGCAGGTGTACGAGGCCCATTCCCTGTCCCGGCTCTCAAAACGGTTCCGGAGGAGTTTGCAGCCCCCAGCGACGTCCCCTGGAGAAGGGAGAGACCCCCCCCAAAAAAATTTGGGGTTTTGGGGGTTTGTGAGAGTCTTCCCCAAAAAATTTGGGGTGGGGGCAGTGAAAACCCTCAAAATTTGGGGGTTTGGAGGGCAGTGAAACTCCTCAAAATTTGGGGGATGGGCAGCGAAACTCCCCCCAAATTTGGGGGTTGGTGGGCAGTGAAACTTCCCCAAATTTGGAGTTCAGAGGGCAGTGAAACCCCCCCAAAAAATTTGGGGGTTTGGGGGTCTGTGAGAGTTTTCCCCAAAAAATTTGGGGTGGGGGCAGTGAAAACCCTCAAAATTTTGGGGTGGGGAGTACTGAAATCCCTCAAAATTTTGGGTTTGGGGGCAGTGAAATCCCTCAAAATCTGGGGGTTGGAGGGCAGTGAAAGACACCCCAAATTTGGGTTGGGGGGCAGTGAAACTCCCCCCAAATTTGGGGGGTGGTGGGCAGTGAAACTCCTCAAAATTCAGGGGATGGGCAGTGAAACTCCCCCCAAATTTGGGGGGTGGTGGGCAGTGAAACTTCCCCAAATTTGGGGTTCAGAGGGCAGTGAAAACCCCCCCAAAAATTTGGGGGTTTGGGGGTCTGTGAGAGTTTTCCCCCAAAAATCTGGGGTGGGGGCAGTGAAAACCCTCAAAATTCAGGAGGTGGGGCACTGAAATCCCCCCCAAATTTGGGGTGGGGAGTACTGAAATCCCCCAAAATTTGGGGTTGGGGGCAGTGAAACTCCTCCTTAAATTTGGGATGGGGGGCAGTGAAATCCCCCAAATTTTGGGGGTGGGGGGCAGTGAAATCCCCCCACAATTTGGGGGTTGGGGGTCTGTGAGAGTTTTCCCCCAAAAAATTGGGGTGGGGGCAGTGAAAACCCTCAAAATTTTGGGGTGGGGAGGACTGAAATCCCTCAAAATTTTGGGTTTGGGGGCAGTGAAATTCCCTGTCCCGGCTCTCGAAACGGTTCCGGAGGAGTTTGCAGCCCCCAGCGACGTCCCCTGGAGAAGGAGAGACCCCCCAAAAAAATTTGGGGGTTTGTGAGAGTTTTCCCCCCAAAAATTGGGGTGGGGGCAGTGAAAACCCTCAAAATTTTGGGGTGGGGAGTACTGAAATCTCTCAAAATTCGGGGTGGGGAGTACTGAAATCCCTCAAATTTTGGGGTTTGGGGGCAGTGAAATCCCTCAAAATTTGGGGTGGGGAGTACTGAAATCCCTCAAAATTTTGGGTTTGGGGGCAGTGAAATCCCTCAAAATCTGGGGGTTGGAGGGCAGTGAAAGACACCCCAAATTTGGGGGTGGGGGGCAGTGAAACCCCTAAAATTTGGGTTGGGGGGCAGTGAAACTCCCCCCAAATTTGGGGGGTGGTGGGCAGTGAAACCCCTCAAAATTTGGGGGGTGGGCAGTGAAACCATCCCCAAAATTTGGGGGTTTTGGGGATTTGTGAGAGTTTTCCCCCAAAATCTGGGGTGAGGGGCAGTGAAACCCCTCAAAATTTTGGGTTGGAGGGCACTGAAACTCCTAAAATTTGGGTTGGGGGCAGTGAAACCCCCCCAAATTCCAGGAGGAGCAGGGAAAGTGAGACCCCAAAATTTGGGGGCTCTCAGTGGGGTCAGGGGGTTCCCCCTCAGCTCTGGGGGGTCCTGGCAGGGCCAGGAAGGTCCTGGCAGGATCAAGAGGGTCCCAGCAGGATCATGAAGGTCCTGGCAGGGTCAGGAGGGTCCCAGTAGGGTCAGGAAGGTTCTGGAAGGATCAGGAGGGTCCTGGCAGGGTCAGGAAGGTCCCATCAGGGTCAGGAAGGTCCTGGAAGGATCAGGAAGATCCTGGCAGGGTCAGGGGATTTCCCCCCAACTCTGGGGGATTCCTGGCAGGGTCAGAAGGGTCCCAGCAGGATCAGGAGGGTCCTGGCAGGGTCAGGAGGGTCTAGGCAGGATCAGGAGGGTCCTGGCAGGGTCAGGAAGGTCTGGGCAGGGCCAGGAGGGTCCCAGCAGAGTCAGAAGGGTCCTGGCAGGGTCAGAAAGGTCCTCACAGAGTCAGAAATATTCTGGAAGGATCAGGAAGGTCCTGGCAGGGTCAGGGGATTCCCCCCCAGCTCTGGGGGTCCCGACAGGGTCATGAAGGTCCTGGCAGGATCAGGAAGGTCCTGGCAGGATCAGGAGGGTCTGGGCAGGGTTAGGAGGGTCCCAGCAGGGTCACCAAGGTCCTGGCAGGGTCAGGAAGGTCCTGGCAGGGTCAGGAAGGTCCTGGCAGGGTCACCAAGGTCCTGGCAGGGTCAGGAGGATCCCTCACCCCCAGAAGAAGCCCCCCAAGCCCCCAGACTCACAGTAGAGGATCTCATAATCCCCCGAGTTGGACATGATGAACCGCCCGTCCTTGGACCAGTCCAGGTGTGTGATGAAACTCGAGTGACCCTGGGGGGCAGCAGGGGGGGTCAGGGGGAATTGGGGACCCCCAGAGACCCCCCCAGACCCCCGCAGACCCCCCTCGGACCCCCGGGCTCACCGTGCAGCGGCCGAAGCGGCTGAACTTGCGGCCGCCCTCGGCCACGCTGTAGATGTAAATGAAATTGTCGTGGGAGCCGATGGCCAGGAAGGAACCGTCTGAAATTGGGGGGGGAAAACGGGGTTGGGGGGGGTCTCATGGATTGGGGGGGGGTGAAAAAAGAGGGTTTGGGGGTCCCATGTATTGGGGGGCCTGAAAAAAGGGAGTTGGGGGGGATTGAAAAAGGGGGGTTTGGGGGTCCCACACCTGGGGGGGCCCAAAAAAAAGGAGGTTGGGGGCATTTGGGGGTCCCATGCATTGGGGAGACCTTGGGGGGGCTCCTCATGATCTGGGGACACTCTGGGGACACTCTGGGGACACTTTGGGGACACTCTGGGGAACACTCTGGGGACACTTTGGGGACACTTTGGGGACACCCTGAGGACACTCTGGGGACACTTTGGGGACACCCTGAGGACACTCTGGGGACACCCTAGGGACACTTTGGGGACACCCTTGGGACACCCTGGGGACACTTTGGGGACACCCTGGGGACATTTCAGGGACACTTTGGGGACACTTTGGGGACACTTTGGGGACACCCTGAGGACACTCTGGGGACACCCCGGGGACACTTTGGGGACACCCTGGGGACACCCTGGGGACATTTCAGGGACACTTTGGGGACACTTTGGGGACACTTTGGGGACACCCTGAGGACACTCTGGGGACACCCCGGGGACACTTTGGGGACACCCTGGGGACACCCTGGGGACATTTCAGGGACACTTTGGGGACACTTCGGGGACACCCTGGGGACACTCTGGGGACACCCTGGGGACACTTTGGGGACACTTTGGGGATACCCTGGGGACACTCTGGGGACACTTTGGGGACACTTTGGGGACACCCTGGGGACACCCTGGGGATGCTGCTCACCCGGGGAGAAGCGCACCACCGAGAGCTGCTCGCTGCTGTCAGAGCCCCCGGCCAGGAGCTGCCGAGTGCCCGTGTCCAGCACCAGCCACCTGAGGGGACATGGGGACATGGGGACAGCAGTGGGGACAGGGGGACAGCAGTGGGGACACGAGGGGACCCCCATTGAGGACATGGGGACAAGGACATGGGGATATGGGAGCATTGGGGACACGGGGACAGGGACATGAGGACATGAGGACACAGGGGCATTGGAGACATAGTGGGACATGGGGACATGAGGACAGGCATGGGGACATGGGGACAGCCATGGGGACAGAGACAGGGACATGGGTACAGCAATGGGGACAGCAATGGGGACAGCAATGGGGACAATGGGGACAGCAATGGGGACAGCAATGGGGACAGCCATGGGGACACGGGGACATGGGACATGGGAACAGGGACATGGGGATGCAAAGGGACCCCCATTGAGGACATGGGGACAGGGACAAGGACATGGGGATATGGGGATATTATGGGGACATTGGGGACATTGGGGACAGGGACACGGGGACAGGGACATGGTGGGACATGGGGACACAGGGACACCAGGACAGGGACATGAGGACAGGGATGGGGACATGGGGGCATTGGGGACACAGGGACAGGTACAGGGGGACATGAGGACATGGGGACAGGAACATGGGGACAGGGACAAAAGACACGGGGACATGGGGACACCAGGGCATTGGGGGATGCAGGGACACGGGGACAGGGATGGGGACAGGGACATGGGGACATGGGGACATGGAAGCACTGGGGACATGGGGACAGGGACACAGGGATGGAGGACATGGGGACACCAGGACAGGGATGGGGACAGAGACACAGGGACACGGGGACACGGGGACAGGGACATATGTCCCCATGTCCCTCCATGTCCCCTCCATGGCCCTCCACGTCCCTCCATGTCCTTCCATGTCCCCCATGTCCCCATGTCCCCCCCTGTCCCCTGTCACTCACCGCCCCGTCAGCAGCCCCACGGCCACCACGTGTCCCCCGGGGTGGAAGTCAGCGCACAGCCCGGTGTCCTGGGGGGTGGGGAGGGGTCCTGAGGGGGAGGACACACCCCGGGAGCCCCCCCAGAGCCCCAAACCGGGGGTACCCCCAAACCCCTGCGCCCCCAGCCCCAATTTGGGGGTCCCCACCCAGGTCCTTTGTCCCCAAAGCACAGCCTGAGCCCCCCAAATGGGGATCCTGACCCCCTGAGCCCCCCAAAACCCCCGCTGGATGCCCTCAAAGGACCCCTTGACCCCCCAAATTGTGCCCTGACCCCCCAGGGGTGCCCCTTCCCCATTTTTGGGGCTCCCTGCTCACCTCCAGCCCCAGGCTCCAGCCAGGCCCTGACCCTGGTCCCACACCCCCTGATCCCCTGGGCCCCTCCAGCACTTCTGTCCCCCAAACCCCCCAAAACTCCCTCTAAACCGCCCCCAAAATCCCCCCAAATCCCCCAAATCGAGCTCTTGACCCCTCCCCAGACCTCCCCTCCCCATTTTTGGCTGTCCCCACTCACCTCCAGCCCCAGGCTCCAGGCCAGGCTGTGACCCTGGTCCCTGGTCCCTTGTCCCCAGAGCTCTGTACCCCCATTACAGACCCCAAACTCCCCCTAAACCCCCAAAACTCCCCCTAAATCCCCCCAAAACCCCCCTAAACCCCCCCAGATCGATCTCCTGACTCCCCCCGGAGTGCTCCTTCCCCAGTTCTGGCCTCACCTCCAGTGCCAGGCTCCAGCCCAGGCCGTAACCCTGGTCCTTGGTCCCTCCCCAGAGCTCTGTACCCCCATTACAGACCCCAAAACTCCCCCTAAATCCCCCCAAAACTCCCCCTAAAACCCCCCTAAACCCCACTAAACCCCCCAAATCGAGCTCCTGACCCCTCCCCAGACTCCCCCTTCCCATTTTTGGGGCTCCCTGCTCACCTCCAGCCCCAGGCTCCAGCCAGGCCCTGACCCTGGTCCCACACCCCCTGATCCCCTGGGCCCCTCCAGGCCCCCTGGCCCCACAAACCCCCCAACACTCCCCCAAACTCCCCAAAACTCCCCCTAGACCCCCCAAATCGATCTCCTGACCCCCCCTCCCCATTTTTGGCCTCACCTCCAGCCCCAGGCTCCAGCCAGGCCCTGACCCTGGTCCCACACCCCCTGATCTCCTGGGCCTCTCCAGGCCCCCTGGCCCCACAAACCCTCAGAACTCCCCCAAACTCCCCCTAAATCCCCCCAAAACTCCCCTCAACACTCCCTCAGACCCCCCCAAATTGATCTTCTGACCCCTCTCCAGACTCCCCCTCCCCATTTTTAGGGGTTCCCCGCTCACCTCCAGCGCCAGGCTCCAGGCCAGGGTGTGACCCTGGTCCCTGGTCCCTTGTCCCCAGAGCTCCATACCCCCAAACCCCTCAAAACTCCCCCAAACCCCCCAAAACCCCCCAGACCCCCCAAATCGATCTCCTGACCCCCCCTCCCCATTTTTGGCCTCACCTTCAGCCCCAGCCTCCAGCTGGGCCCTGACCCTGGTCCCTCCCCAGAGCTCTGTACCCCCATTGCAGCCCCCAAACTCCCCCTAAACCCCCCAAAACTCTCCCAGACCCCCCCAAATCGATCTCCTGACCCCCCCAGGGGTGCCTCCTCCCCAGTTCTGGCCTCACCCCCAGCCCCAGGCTCCAGTCAGGCTTTGACCCTGGTCCCACACCCCCTGATCCCCTGGGCCCCTCCAGTGCTTCTGTCCCCCAAAACTCCCCCTAAATCCCCCCCAAACCTCCCTAAACCCCCCAAATCGATCTCCTAACCCCCCCTCCCCAGTTTGGCCTCACCTCCAGCCCCAGGCTCCAGCCAGGCCCTGACCCTGGTCCCACACCCCCTGATCCCCTGGGCCCCTCCAGGCCCCCTGGCCCCACAAACCCCCCAAAACTCCCCCTAAACCTCCCTAAACCCCCCCAAATCGATCTCCTGACCCCCCTCCCCATTTTTGGCCTCACCTCCAGGGCCAGGCTCCAGCCCAGGCCGTGACCCTGGTCCCTCCCCAGAGCTCTGTACCCCCATTACAGACCCCAAAACTCCCCCTAAACCCCCCAAAACTCCCCCTAGACCCCCCAAATCGATCCCCTGACCCCCCCTCCCCAGTTTGGCCTCACCTCCAGGGCCAGGCTCCAGCCAGGCCCTGACCCTGGTCCCACACCCCCTGATCCCCTGGGCCTCTCCAGGCCCCCTGGCCCCACAAACCCCCCAAAACTCCCCCTAAACCCCCCAAAACTCCCCCTAGACCCCCCAAATCGATCTCCTGACCCCCCCCCCTCCCCAATTTTGGCCTCACCTCCAGCGCCAGGCTCCAGGCCAGGCCCTGACCCTGGTCCCTCCCCAGAGCTCTGTACCCCCATTGCAGCCCCCAAACTCCCCCTAAACCCCCCAAAACTCCCCCTAGACCCCCCAAATCGATCTCCTGACCCCCCCTCCCCATTTTTGGCCTCACCTCCAGGGCCAGGCTCCAGGCCAGCGCGTGCTCCTGCCCGTCCCACAGGCAGAGCTGGCGGTCGTGGCCGCAGGTGAGGAAGCGGCAGCAGTTGGGGTGAGTGGCCAGACCCCAAACCTCGTCCGTGTGGCCCTGGGGGGAGCTGGGTTAGGGCACCCTCAAATCCCCAATTTTCCCCCAATTTTCCCTCATTTTTTCCCAAATTTGCCCCATTTTTTGCCTCTATTTTTCCTCATTTTTCCCCTAAAATTCCCTCTTTTTTCCTCAAATTTCCCCTTTTTTTCTCAAATTTTCCCTCTTTTTTTCACCTTCATTTTTCCTCATTTTCCCCCTAAAATCCCCTTTTTTTTTTCCCCTCAAATTTCCCCATTTTTTCCCAACTTTCCTCCATTTTTTACCTCAAATTTTCCTCATTTTCCCCCTAAAATTCCCATTTTTTTCCTCAAATTTCCCCATTTTTTCTCCAATTTTCCCTCATTTTTCCCATAAAATTCCTTTTTTCCCCTCAAAATTTGACCTATTTTCTCCTCTAAAATCGCCGTTTTTTCCCAATTTTTCCCCCATTTTTTCACCAATTTTCACCCATTTTTCCCCCATTTTTGACTCCATTTTTCCTCATTTTCCCCCTAAAATTCCCTTTTTTTTCCCCTCAAATTTCCCCATTTTTTCCCAACTTTCCTCCATTTTTTACCTCAAATTTTCCTCATTTTCCCCCTAAAATTCCCATTTTTTTCCTCAAATTTCCCCATTTTTTCTCCAATTTTCCCTCATTTTTCCCATAAAATTCCTTTTTTCCCCTCAAAATTTGACCTATTTTCTCCTCTAAAATCGCCATTTTTCCCCAAATTTTCCCCCATTTTCTCTCAAATTTCCCCCCATTTTTTCTCCAATTTCCCCCATTTTTTCTCCTCTATAATCCCCATTTTCCCCCAAATTTTCTCCCAATTTTTCCCAAATTTCCCCCCATTTTTCTCAAATTTCCCCATATTTTCTCCTCTAAAATCTCCATTTTTTTCCCAACTTCTCCCCCAATTTTCTTCTTTAAAATCCCCATTTTTTCCTAAATTTTCCCCCAATTTTTCCCCGAATTGTTCTCCATTTTTTCCCCAACTTCTCCCCATTCTTTCCCAATTTTCCCCTGATTTTCCCCAAACTTCCCCTCATTTTTTCCTCTAAAATCCCATTTTTTTCACAAACTTCCTCCCATTTTCTCCCAAATTTCTCCTCTAAAATCTCCATTTTTTCCCAATTTCCCCCCCATTTTTTCCCAGATTTCCCCCCATTTTCCCCCCAAATTTCTCCCCATTTTCCCCTCTAAAATCCCCATTTTTTTCCTAAATTTCCCCCAATTTTTTCCCTAATTTTCCCCCATTTTTCTCAAATTTCCCCATATTTTCTCCTCTAAAATCTCCATTTTTTCCCCAACTTCTCCCCCAATTTTCTTCTTTAAAATCCCCATTTTTTCCTAAATTTTCCCCCGATTTTTCCCAAATTGTTCCCCATTTTTTCCCAAATTTCCCCCATTTTTTCCTCAAACTTCCTCCCATTTTCTCCCAAATTTCTCCTCTAAAATCTCCATTTTTTCCCAATTTCCCCCCCATTTTTTCCCCAAATTCCTCCCATTTTTTCCCAAATTTCCCCCATTTTCTCCTCTAAAATCCCCATTTTTTCCCCAAATTTCCCCCCATTTTCCCCAAATTTTCCCTCAAATTTCCCCTTTTTTTTCCCCCCCATTTTCCCCAATTTCCCCCATTTTCCCCACCTGCACGATGGGGGTGAAGCCGGTGCCCAGGGTGCCCCTCAGCAGCGCGTTCCGGGTGGTCCCGACCAGCAGCTCCTCCCCGGGACCCTCAGCGATCGTCCGGACAGCGCCGAAGCTCTCGGGGAGCTGGGGGACGCCAAAATCCCAATGAAACCCCCCCAAAAAACCATTTAAAAGCCCCCCAAAAATCCATTTAAACCCCCCAAAAACCCCATTGAAACCCCCAAAAAACCCATTTAAAAGCCCCCCAAAAATCCATTTAAACCCCCAAGAAACCCCATTGAAACCCCCAAAAATCCATTTAACCCCCCAAGAAACCCCATTGAAACCCCCAAAAATCCATTTAAACCCCCCAAGAAACCCCATTGAAACTCCCAAAAATCCATTTAAACTCCCCAAGAAACCCCATTGAAACCCCCCAAAAATCCATTTAAAAGCCCCCCAAAAAATCCCATTGAAACCCCCCCAAAAATCCATTTAAAAGCCCCACAAGAAACCATTGAAACCCCCCCAAGAAACCCCATTGAAACCCCAAAAATCCATTTAAACCCCCCCAAAAACCCCATTGAAACACCCCTCAAAGAAACGATTTAAACTCCCCACAAAAAAAACCCCATTAAAATCCCCTGAAGTGATTGAGGAGTTGGGGAGACCCCCAAAAAAACCCCATTGAAACCCTCCAAAAAATCCATTTAAACTCCCCCAAACCCCATTTAACCCCCACAAAAATCCCATTTAAACCTCCCCAAAAAATCCCATTGAAACCCCCCAAAAAACCCATTTAAAAGCCCCCCAAAAATCCATTTAAACCCCCCAAGAAACCCCATTGAAACCCCCAAAAATCCGTTTAAACCCCCCAAGAAACCCCATTGAAACCCCCAAAAATCCGTTTAAAACCCCCAAGAAACCCCATTGAAACCCCCCAAAAAATCCATTTAAAAGCCCCCCAAGAAACCATTTAAACCCCCCAAGAAACCCCATTGAAACCCCCCAAAAAATCCATTTAAAAGCCCCACAAGAAACCATTGAAACCCCCCAAAAAACCCCCTTGAAACCCCCCAAAAAACCCATTTAAAAGCCCCCCAAAAATCCATTTAAACCCCCCAAGAAACCCCATTGAAACCCCCAAAAATCCGTTTAAACCCCCCAAGAAACCCCATTGAAACCCCCAAAAATCCGTTTAAAACCCCCAAGAAACCCCATTGAAACCCCCCAAAAAATCCATTTAAAAGCCCCCCAAGAAACCATTTAAACCCCCCAAGAAACCCCATTGAAACCCCCCAAAAAATCCATTTAAAAGCCCCACAAGAAACCATTGAAACCCCCAAAAAACCCCCTTGAAACCCCCCAAAAATCCATTTAAACCCCCCCAAAAAAATCATTTAATCCCCCCCAAAAACCCCATTGAAACACCCCTCAAAGAAACGATTTAAACTCCCCACAAAAAAAAAACCCCATTAAAATCCCCTGAAGTGACTGAGGAGTTGGGGGACCCCCAAAAAAACCCCATTGAAACCCTCCAAAAAATCCATTTAAACCCCCCCCAAAAATCCATTTAAACTCCCCCAAACCCCATTTAACCTCCACAAAAATCCCATTTAAACCTCCCCAAAAAACCCATTGAAACTCCCCCCAAAAAAACCCCATTAAAAGCCCCTGAAGTGGTCGGGGAGCTGGGGGAACCCCAAAAAACCCAATTAAACCCCCCCAAAAAAAACCATTTAAAAGCCCCCCAAAAAAACCATTTAAATCCCCCAAAAAACAATTTAAAACACCCAAAAAACCCATTTAGCCCCCCTCAAAAACTCCCATTTAACCCCCCCAAAAAACATTTAAAGCCCCCCAAAAAACCCCCTTGAAACCCCCCAAAAATCCATTTAAACCCCCCCCCAAAAAACCATTTAATCCCCCCCCAAAAACCCCATTGAAACACCCCTCAAAGAAACGATTTAAACTCCCCACAAAAAAAACCCCATTAAAATCCCCTGAAGTGATTGAGGAGTTGGGGAGATCCCCAAAAAAACCCCATTGAAACCCTCCAAAAAATCCATTTAAACCCCCCCCAAAAATCCATTTAAACTCCCCCAAACCCCATTTAACCCCCACAAAAATCCCATTTAAACCTCCCCAAAAAACCCATTGAAACTCCCCCAAAAAATCCATTTAAACTCCCCCAAACCCCATTTAACCTGCCAAAAAAACCCCATTAAACCCCCAAAACCCCCCCATTTAAACCCCCCCCAAAACCCCACTTAAATTCCCCCAAAAACCCCATTAAAACCCTCCCAAAAAACCGATTTAAACCCCCTCAAAAAACCCACCCTGGATATCCCCAAAATCTCCTTTAGTGCCTCAAAAACCAGCCCCGGACACCCTAAAAATTCAGGGGATTTCAATGGGGTTTTTTTAGGGGGGGTTTAATGGGGTTTTTTGGGGGGTTTAAATGGGTTTTTGGGGGGGTTTTGGGGGGTTTTGGAGGGGTTTAAATGGGTTTTGGGGGGGTTTAAATGAGGGTTTTTGGGAGTTTAATGGGGTTTTTTGGGGGGGTTTAAATGGGTTTTTGGGGGGTTTCAATAGGTTTTGGGGGGCGGTTAAATGGTATTTTTGGGGGAGTATAAATGGGTTTTTGGGGGGTTTAAATGAGGGTTTTGGGGATTTTGGGGGGTTTTGGGGGGGTTTAAATGGGTTTTTTGGAGGGTTTCACTGGGTTTTTGGGGGCGGTTAAATGGTATTTTTGGGGGAGTTTAAATGGGTTTTTGAGGGGTTTAAATGAGGATTTTTGGGGGTTTAATGGGGTTTTTTGGGGGGTTTAAATGGGTTTTGGGGGGCTTAAATGAGGGTTTTTGGGAGTTTAATGGGGTTTTTTGGGGGGTTTAATGGGTTTTTTGGGGGGGTTTAAATGGGTTTTGGGGGCGGTTAAATGGTATTTTTGGGCAGTTTAAATGGGTTTTTGAGGGGTTTAAATGAGGGTTTTTGGGGGTTTAATGGGGTTTTTTGGGGGGGTTTAAATGGGCTTTTTGGAGGGTTTAAATTAGGGTTTTTGGGAGTTTAATGGGGTTTTTTGGGGGGGTTTAAATGGGTTTTGGGGGGCTTAAATGAGGGTTTTTGGGAGTTTAATGGGGTTTTTTGGGGGGTTTAATGGGTTTTCTGGGGGGGTTTAAATGGGTTTTTGGGGGTTTCAATGGGTTTTGGGGGCAGTTAAATGGTATTTTTGGGGCAGTTTAAATGGGTTTTTGAGGGGTTTAAATGAGGATTTTTGGGGGTTTAATGGGGTTTTTTAGGGGGGTTTAAATGGGTTTTGGGAGGAGTTTAAATAAGAGGTTTTGGGGTGGTTTAAATGGTTTTTTTTGAGGTTTTTGGGGCAGTGCCCACCTCGATCTCGTGCAGCAGCTCCAGCTCCGGGCTCCAGCTGAGCACCCTGCGGTCCTTCCCGCCCCCGCTGAGCACGGTCCCGTCCCGGCGGCGGCAGAGCGCGAACACGCTGCCCTCGTGTGCCCGCGTCTGCTGCCCGATCTGGTACATCTCTGCGGGCACGGGTCAGCCCCAAAACCGCCCGGATCCACCCCAAATCCACCCCAAAACTGCCCCAAAACCAGCCCCCAAAACCTACCCAAAAATCAGCCCCCAAATCCATCCCAAACCAGCCCCAAACTGCCCCAAATCCACCCCAAAACCAGCCAAAAATGACACCAAAACCATCCCCTAAAACCAGCCCGCAAATCCACCCCAAAACAGCCCCAAACCCAGCCCAAATCCGTCCCAAAAACAGCCATAAAACAGCCCCAAATGACACCAAAACCAGCCCCTAAAACCTACCCAAAAACCAGCCTGCAAATCTACCCCAAACCAGCCCAAAACCAGACCCAAATCTACCCAAAAACCAGTCCCAAAACCAGCCCAAAATGGCACCAAAACCAGCCCCAAAAATCACCCCAAAACCAGCCCCAAAAATCACCCCAAACTGCCCCAAAACTGCCCCCAAACCAGCCCCACAGAGCACGAACACGCTGCCCTCGTGTGCCCGCGTCTGCTGCCCGATCTGGTACATCTCTGCGGGCACGGGTCAGCCCCAAAACCGCCCCAAATCCGCCCCAAATCCACCCCAAAACTGCCCCAAAACTGCCCCAAAACCAGCCCCCAAAACCTACCCAAAAATCAGCCCCCAAATTCACCCCAAACTGCCCTAAATCTACCCCAAAACCAGACAAAAACCAGCCCCTAAAACCTACCCCAAAACCAGCCCGCAAATCTACCCCAAACCTGCCCAAACCTGCCCCAAATCCACCCCAAATTGCCCCAAGTCTACCCCAAACCTGCCCCAAATCCACCCCAAACTGCCCCAGATCTACCCCCAAACCAGCCAAAACCCAGCCCAAAATGACACCAAAACCAGCCCCTAAAACCTACCCAAAAACCATCCCAAAAGCACCCCCAAACCATCCCCCAAATCCACCCCAAAACCAACCAAAACCCAGCCCGAACTGACACCGAAATAATCCCCTAAAACCAGCCCCAAAACCAGCCCCAAAACCGCCCAAATCCACCCCAAATCTACCCCAAATCCACCCCAAACTGCCCCACAGAGCACGAACACGCTGCCCTCGTGTGCCCGCGTCTGCTGCCCAATCTGGTACATCTCTGCGGGGATGGGTCAGCCCCAAAACCGCCCCAAATCCACCCCAAAAACCACCCCAAAACCAGCCAAAACCCAGCCCAAATCCACCCCAAAAACCAGCCCCCAAAACCTACCCAAAAATCAACCCCCAAATCCATCCCAAAACAGCACCAAACTGCCCCAAATCCACCCCAAAACCAGCCCCAAACCTGCCCCAAATCTACCCAAAAACCAAAAACCAAAAGCAGCCCAAAATGGCACCAAAACGAGCCCCTAAAACCAGCCCCAAATTCACCCCAAACTGTCCCAAAACCACCCCAAATCCCACCCTCAAACCACCCCAGAACTGCCCCAAATCTCACCCTAAATCCCCCAAATCCCCTAAATTCGACCCCAAATCCCCTAAATCCCCACCTTTCCCCCCTTTTCCCGGCGCTGGGGTCCAGGTGAGGATGTTCCCCTCCGAGTCCCCGGTCAGCACCGCGCCGGCCGCGTCGAAGATGAAGCACTGGATGAATTTGGGCTTCTTGTACTTCTAAACAAAAATATTTTAAATTTTTTAAAAACAAAATTAAAAAGGAAAAAAAAAATCTCAATGACCCCCCCCCCAAAACCCCTCAAAATGCACCCCAAAGATCCCCAAAAGCGCACTCCAAAGATCCCCTAAAAACGCACCCCACACCCCAAGGATCCCCAAACCCCCCAAAACCGCACCCTAAAGATCCCGACCCCCCCCAAAAGATCCCCAAAACGCCAAAAATGCACCCCAAAACCCCAACCCCACAGCCCAAAGATCTCAAACCTGCACCCCAAACCCCCCAAACCTGCACTTCAAAGATCCCCAAAACCCCAAAAATCCCCAAAATCCCAAACCTGCACCCCAAAGATCCCCAAACCCCCTAAAACACACCCCAAAGATCCCCCAAAATGCACCCCAAACTCTCCCAAACCCGCACCCCAAAACCCCAAAAAATCCCTAAAACCCCCCTACCTCAAAGATGCCCAAAACTCCCAAAACCCCAAAAACACTCTAAAAGCCCCATAACCTGCACCCCGAAGATGCCCTAAAAACTACCCCAAAACGCACCCCAAAACCCCAACCCCCATAACCCTACACCCCAAAGATGCCCAAACCTCAAACCCACACCCCAAAAAACCCCAAAGCGCACCCCGAAGATGCCCAAATCCCAACCCCAAAACCCCAACCCCACACCCCAAAGATCCCCCGACCCCCAAAACCGCACCCCAAAACCCCAAACCTGCACCCCGAAGATCCCCCAAACCTTCAAAGATGCACCCCAAACCCCATAACCCCACACCCCAAAGATACCCAAAACCCCGAAACTGCACCCCAACCCCCCCCAAAAATACCCCAAACCCGCACCCCAAAACCCCCCAAAATCCCTCAAAACCCCCCAAAATGCACCCCAAACACCCCAAAATCCCCCCAAACCCCAAATCCCCCAAACCCGACCCCAAAAATCCCCTGTTTCTTGGTGAGGGTGCTCCCGCTCCAGCTCCAGAAATACACGTGGGATTTAACCCCAAAACCCCAAACCTGCACCCCAAAATGCACCCCAAAAACCCCCCAAACACCCCAAAACCCCAAACCCCATAAAAACCCCAAAAAACCCCAAAACCTGACCCCAAAAATCCCCTGTTTCTTGGTGAGGGCGCTGCCGCTCCAGCTCCAGAAGTACAGGTGGGATTTAACCCCAACACCCCAAACCTGCACCCCAAAACCCCAAACCCCATAAAAACCCAAAAAAACCCCAAACCCGACCCCAAAAATCCCCTGTTTCTTGGTGAGGGCGCTGCCGCTCCAGCTCCAGAAATACACGTGGGATTTAACCCCAAAACCCCAAACCTGCACGCCAAAACCCCAAAAATTCCCCAAAACCCCATAAAAACCCCCAAAAAACCCCAAACCTGACCCCAAAAATCCCCTGTTTCTTGGTGAGGGCGCTCCCGCTCCAGCTCCAGAAGTACAGGTGGGATTTAACCCCAAAACCCCAAACCTGCACCCCAAAACCCCAAAAATCCCCCAAAACCCCATAAAAACCCCAAAACCCCATAACCCGACCCCAAAAATCCCCTGTTTCTTGGTGAGGGCGCTGCCGCTCCAGCTCCAGAAGTACACGTGGGATTTAACCCCAAAACCCCAAACCTGCACCCCAAAACCCCAAAACCCCAAAAACCCCCCAAACCCCATAAAAACCCCATAAAAACCCCAAACCTGACCCCAAAAATCCCCTGTTTCTTGGTGAGGGCGCTCCCGCTCCAGCTCCAGAAGTACAGGTGGGATTTAACCCCAAAACCCCAAACCTGCACCCCAAAATGCACCCCAAAAATCCCCCCAAAACCCCATAAAAACCCCCAAAAACCCCATAACCCGACCCCAAAAATCCCCTGTTTCTTGGTGAGGGCGCTCCCGCTCCAGCTCCAGAAGTACAGTGGGATTTAACCCCAACACCCCAAAATGCACCCCAAAATGCACCCCAAAAATGCCCCAAACACCCCAAAACCCCCCAAACCCATAAAAACCCCAAACCCCATAACCTGACCCCAAAAATCCCCTGTTTCTTGGTGAGGGCGCTGCCGCTCCAGCTCCAGAAGTACAGGTGGGATTTAACCCCAAAACCCCAAACCTGCACCCCAAACACCCCAAAAATCCCCCAAACACCCCCAAACCCCAAACCCCATAAAAACCCAAAAAAACCCCAAATCTGACCCCAAAGATCCCCTGTTTCTTGGTGAGGGCGCTCCCGCTCCAGCTCCAGAAGTACAGGTGGGATTTAACCCCAAAACCCCAAACCTGCACCCCAAAACCCCCCAAACACCCCAAACCCCCATAAAAACCCCATAAAAACCCCAAAACCCCAAACCTGACCCCAAAGATCCCCTGTTTCTTGGTGAGGGCACTCCCGCTCCAGCTCCAGAAGTACAGGTGGGATTTAACCCCAAAACCCCAAACCTGCACCCCAAAACCCCAAAACCCCAAAAACCCCCCAAACCCCATAAAAACCCCAAACCCGACCCCAAAAATCCCCTGTTTCTTGGTGAGGGCGGTGCCGCTCCAGCTCCAGAAGTACAGGTGGGATTTAACCCCAAAACCCCAAACCTGCACCCCAAAATGCACCACAAAAATGCACCCCAAACACCCCAAAACCCCATAAAAACCCATAAAAACCCCATAAAACCCCAAAGCCGACCCCAAAAATCCCCTGTTTCTTGGTGAGGCGGTGCCGCTCCAGCTCCAGAAGTACAGGTGGGATTTAACCCCAAAACCCCAAACCTGCACCCCAAAATGCACCACAAAAATCCCCCAAACACCCCAAAACCCCCCAAACCCCATAAAAACCCCAAACCCCATAACCTGACCCCAAAAATCCCCTGTTTCTTGGTGAGGGCGCTGCCGCTCCAGCTCCAGAAGTACAGGTGGGATTTAACCCCAAAACCCCAAACCTGCACCCCAAACACCCCAAAAATCCCCCAAACACCCCAAACCCCATAAAAACCCCATAAAAACCCAAAAAAACCCCAAACCTGACCCCAAAAATCCCGTGTTTCTTGGTGAGGGCGGTGCCGCTCCAGCTCCAGAAGTACAGGTGGGATTTAACCCCAACACCCCAAAATGCACCCCAAAATGCACCCCAAAAATCCCCCAAACACCCCAAAACCCCATAAAAACCCCAAAACCCCAAACCCGACCCCAAAAATCCCCTGTTTCTTGGTGAGGGCGCTCCCGCTCCAGCTCCAGAAATACACGTGGGATTTAACCCCAAAACCCCAAACCTGCACCACAAAAGCACCCCAAAAATCCCCCAAACACCCCAAAACCCCATAAAAACCCCAAACCCCATAAAACCCCCAAAAAACCCCAAACCTGACCCCAAAAATCCCCTGTTTCTTGGTGAGGGCGCTGCCGCTCCAGCTCCAGAAATACACGTGGGATTTCCCGCTGCTGATGATGCTGCCGCTGTCCCGGGGGTTGAACTCCACGGTCAGCACCGACTCGTTCGTGCTCTGGGGGGAATTTGGGGTTTTTTGGGGGGATTTGGGGTTTTTGGGGGGTTTTTGGGTGGGTTTTAAGGGGTTTTTTTTGGGGGGGTTGGGGTTTTTTGGGTTTTCTGGGGGGCTTTGGGGGGTTTTTAAAGGTTTTTTTGGGGGGTTTTGGGGTTTTTTGGGGCTGCTGCTGATGATGCTGCCGCTGTCCCGGGGTTGAACTCCACGGTCAGCACCGACTCGTTCGTGCTCTGGGGGATTTTTGGGGTTTTTTCGGGGATTTGGGTTTTTTGGGGTTTTTGGGGGATTTGGAGTTTTGAGGGGTTTTTTAAGGGTTTTTTGGGGGGGTTTTTTGGGGTTTTGGAGGTTTTTGGAGGAGGTGGGGATTTTAGGGGCGATTTGGGGGGAGATTTGGGGTTTTGTGGGCGGATTTGGGGTTTTTTGGGAGGATTTGGGGTTTTGGGGGTTTGGGGGCAGGTTTGGGGTTTTTGGAGTTTTTGGGGGTGTTTTTTCGGGAGATTTTTGGGGTTTTTTGGGGGGCTTTGGAGTTTTTTTGGAGGAGGTTGGAGGTTTTGAGGGAATTTGGGGGGAGATTTGGGGTTTGGGGGCGGATTTGGGGTTTTTGGGGTTTTTAAGGGTTTTTTTTGGGTTTTTGGGGGGATTTGGAGTTTTGAGGGGTTTTTAAGGGTTTTTTGGGGGGGGTTTTGGAGGTTTTTTGGAGGAGGTTGGAGGTTTTGGGGGGAGATTGAGGGGAGATTTGGGGGTTTTGGGGGTGGATTTGGGTTTTTTGGGGGATTTGGGGTTTTTGGGGGTTTTGGGGGCAGGTTTGGGGTTTTTGGAGTTTTTTGGGGGTTTTTTTCGGGAGATTTTGGGGTTTTTGGGGGCTTTGGAGTTTTTTTGGAGGAGGTTGGGGGTTTTGGGGGTGGATTTGGGGTTTTTTGGGGTTTTGGGGAATTTGGGGGTGGCTTTGGGTTTTTCTGGGGGGTTTGGCGGTGGTTTTGGGGTTTTTTGGGGTTTTGGGCGGGGTTTGGGGTGGGATTTGGGGGTTTTTTTTTGTTTTGGGAGGATTTGAGGTTTTTGGGGGGAGTTTTGGTTTTGGGGGGTTTTGGGAGGGTTTTGGTTTTTGGGGTTTTTTGGGGGAGTGTTGGTTTTTGGGGTTTTATTGGGGGAGTTTGGGGTTTGTTTTGGGTTTTTGGGGGTTTTTGGGGTTTTCAGGGTTTTTTTGGGGGGGAAGAGTTTGGGTTTTTTTGGCAGGGTTTGGGGTTTTTGTGGGGGGAGTTTTGGGGGTTTTTGGGGGGAGTTTTGGGGGTTTTGGGATGATTTGGTTTTTTTTGGGGTGGTTTTAGGGTTTTTAGGGTGGGTTTAGGATGGGTTTGGGGTTCTTAGGGTGGTTTTGGGGGATGGATTTAGCGTTTTTAGGGTGTGTTTGGGTTTTTTAGGGTGGGTTAAGATGGCTTTAGGGTTTTTGCGGTTTTTGGGGTGGATTTTGGGGTTCCCACCTTGACCTCGGCCTGTTTGGTGCCACGGGCGCAGTCCCACACCGACATCATGTGCTCGTTGGAGTCATCGACCACGCACAGGAACGCGCCCTGGTCCTGGCACCCCAAAAAAACCCCAAATAAACCCCAAATCCTCCCTGAAGGCTCCAGGGACACAGAGACCCCAAAAAAACCCCCAAAAAAACCCCAAATAAACCCCAAATCCTCCCTGAAGGCTCCAGGGACACAGAGACCCCCAAAAAAATCCCCCAAAAAACCCCCAAAAAAACCCAAATCCTCCCTGAAGCCTCCAGGGACACGGAGACCCCAAAAAAACCCCCAAAAAAAACCCCAAATCCCCCCTGAAGGCTCCAGGGACACGGGGACCCCAAAAAAACCCCCAAATCCCCCCTGAAGGCTCCAGGGACATGAGGATCCCCCCAAAACAACCCCAAATCCCCCCACAGAAGCTCCTGAAGGGTCCAGGGACACAGAGACCCCAAAACCCCCCCCAAAAAACCCCAAATCCCCCTTGAAGCCTCCAGGGACACAGAGACCCCTAAAAAAAACCCCAAAAACCCCAAATCCCCCCTGAATGCTCCAGGGACATCATGACTCCCAAAAAAACCCCCAAATCCTCCCTGAAGGCTCCAGGGACATCGTGACTCCCAAAAAAAAACCCAAAAAAACCCCAAATCCTCCCTGAATGCTCCAGGGACACAGAGACCCCAAAAAAACCCCCCAAATCCCCCCTGAAGGCTCCAGGGACATCGTGACTCCCAAAAAAACCCCAAAAAAACCCCAAATCCTCCCTGAATGCTCCAGGGACACAGAGACCCCTAAAAAAAACCCCAAAAAACCCCAAATCCCCCCTGAAGGCTCCAGGGACATCATGACTCCCAAAAAAAAAAACCCAAAAAAACCTCAAATCATCCCTGAATGCTCCAGGGACACAGAGACCCCCCCGCCAAAAAAACCCCCAAAACCCCAAATCCCCCCTGAAGGCTCCAGGGACATGAGGATCCCCCCAAAAAACCCCAAATCCCCCCATAGAAGCTCCTGAAAGGTCCAGGGACACAGAGACCCCAAAACCCCCCCCAAAAAACCCCAAATCCCCCTTGAAGCCTCCAGGGACACAGAGACCCCTAAAAAAAACCCCAAAAACCCCAAATCCCCCCTGAATGCTCCAGGGACATCATGACTCCCAAAAAAACCCCAAAAAAACCCCAAATCCTCCCTGAATGCTCCAGGGACACAGAGACCCCTAAAAAAAACCCCAAAAAACCCCAAATCCCCCCTGAAGGCTCCAGGGACACGGGGACCCCAAAAAAAACCCCAAATCCCCCCTGAAGGCTTCAGGGACACGGGGACCCCAAAAAAACCCCCAAATCCCCCCTGAAGGCTTCAGGGACATCATGACTCCCAAAAAAACCCCAAAAACCCCAAATCCTCCCTGAATGCTCCAGGGACACAGAGACCCCAAAAAAAACCCCAAAAAAACCCGAATCCCCCCTGAAGGCTCCAGGGACATGAGGATCCCCCCAAAAAACCCCAAATCACCCCTGAAACCTCCAGGGACACGGGGACCCCAAAAAAACCCCCAAATCCCCCCTGAAGGCTCCAGGGACATCATGACTCCCAAAAAAACCCCAAATCCTCCCTGAATGCTCCAGGGACACGGGGAGACCCCCCAAAACCCCAAATCCCCCCTGAAGGCTCCAGGGACATCGTGACTCCCAAAAAAAACCCCAAAAAAACCCCAAATCATCCCTGAATGCTCCAGGGACACAGAGACCCCAAAAAAACCCCCAAATCCCCCCTCAGCAGCCCCTGAAAGGTCCAAGGACATCGTGATCCCCCAAAAACCCCCAAAAAACCCCAAATCCCCTCTCCAGGTTTTTTTTTTTTTGGAGGGAGGATTTGTGGGGTTTCAGGGGTTTTGAGTTTTGGGGTGGGTTTGGGTCTTTTTGGGGCCTCTGGGGTCCCAGGAGTTTTTGGGGTGGTTTTAGGGTGTTTTGGGGTGGAATTCTGGGGTGGGTTTTGGGATCTCAGGGTTTTTTTGGGGTGGTTTTGGGGGTATTTTGGGGTATTTTGGGGCAGGTTTTGGGGCGGTTTTGGGGGTATTTTGGGGTATTTTGGGGCAGGTTTTGGGGCAGGGTTTGGGGTATTTTTGGGGTTTGGGCTGTGTGTGTTTCCGGGGTGTTTTTGGTGGTGTATTTAGGGTGTTTTGGGGCTTTTTGGGGGTATTTTGGGCTATTTTGGGGTGCTTTGGGGTATTTTGTGGGTTTTGGGCAGTGTGTGTTTCTGTGGTGGTTTTGGGGTATTTTGGGGTATTTGGGGTGTTTGGGGTGGTTTTTGGGGTGTTTCTGGGGTGTTTTTGTTGGTGTTTTTGGTGGTGTTTTGGGAGTATTTTGGGAATTTTGGGGGGATTTTGGAGTATTTGGGGGTATTTTGAGGTATTTGGGGGGTATATTGGGGTGTTTTGGGGTATTTTGTGGGTTTTGGGCAGTGTGTGTTTCTGTGGTGGTTTTGGGGTATTTTGGGGTATTTTGGGGTGTTTGGGGGTGGTGTTTGGGGTGTTTCTGGGGTGTTTTTGGTGGTGGTTTTGGGGTATTTGGGGGTATTTTGTGGGTTTTGGGCAGTGTGTGTTTCCGTGGTGGTTTTGGGGTATTTTGGGGTGTTTGGGGGTGGTTTTTGGGGTGTTTCTGGGGTGTTTTTGGTGATGTTTTTGGGGTATTTTGGGGTGTTTTGGGCTGTGTGTGTTTCCGGGGTGTTTTTGGTGGTGTTTTGGGAGTATTTTGGGAATTTTGGGGGGGATTTTGGAGTATTTGGGGGTATTTTGAGGTATTTGGGGGGTATATTGGGGTGGTTTTGGGGTATTTTGGGGTGTTTTGGGCAGTGTGTGTTTCTGTGGTGGTTTTGGGGTGGTTTTGGGGTATTTTGGAGTGTTTTGGGGTGATTTTTGGGGTGTTTCTGGGGTGTTTTGGTGATGGTTTTGGGGTATTTTGGGGTGTTTTGGGGGTTTTGGGCTGCGTGTGGTTTTGGGGTGGTTTTGGGGTATTTTGGAGTGTGTTGGGGTGTTTTTTGGGGTGTTTTGGGGTGGTTTTGGGGTATTTTGGGGTGTTTTGGGGGTTTTGGGCAGTGTGTGTTTCTGTGGTGGTTTTGGGGTGGTTTTGGGGTATTTTGGAGTGTTTTGGGGTGATTTTTGGGGTGTTTCTGGGGTGTTTTTGGTGATGTTTTTGGGGTGTTTTGGGGTGTTTGGGGGTTTGGGCAGTGTGTGTTTCTGTGGTGGTTTTGGGGTATTTTGGAGTGTGTTGGGGTGTTTTTTGGGGTGTTTCTGGGGTGTTTTTGGTGGTGGTTTTGGGGTATTTTGGGGTGTTTTGGGTGTTTTGGGGGTTTTGGGCAGTGTGTGTTTCTGTGGTGGTTTTGGGGTATTTTGGGGTATTTTGGGGTGTTTGGGGGGGTTTGGGGTGTTTCTGGGGTGTTTTTGTTGGTGTTTTTGGGGTATTTTGGGGTGGTTTGGGCTGTGTGTGTTTCCGGGTGTTTTTGGTGGTGTTTTGGGAGTATTTTGGGAATTTTGGGGGGGATTTTGGAGTATTTGGGGGTATTTTGAGGTATTTGGGGAGTATATTGGGGTGTTTTGAGGTATTTTGGGGGTTTTGGGCAGTGTGTGTTTCTGTGGTGGTTTTGGGGTATTTTGGATTGTTTTGGGGTGATTTTTGGGGTATTTTGGGGTGCTTTGGGATGTTTTGGGCAGTGTGTGTTTCTGTGGTGGTTTTGGGGTGGTTTTGGGGTATTTTAGGAGTATTTTGGGTGGTTTTTGGGGTGTTTTGGGGTGGTTTTTGGGGTGTTTTGGGGTGGTTTTGGTGGTGGTTTTGGGGTATTTTGGGGTGTTTTGGGGGTTTTGGGCAGTGTGTGTTTCTGTGGTGGTTTTGGGGTATTTTGGAGTGTTTTGGGGTGATTTTTGGGGTGTTTCTGGGGTGTTTTTGGTGATGTTTTGGGGTATTTTGGGTGTTTTGGGCAGTGTGTGTTTCTGTGGTGGTTTTGGGGTATTTTGGGGTGTTTTTGGTGATGTTTTTGGGGTGTTTTGGGGTGTTTTGGGGGTTTTGGGCAGTGTGTGTTTCTGTGGTGGTTTTGGGGTATTTTGGAGTGTTTTGGGGTGGTTTTTGGGGTGTTTCTGGGGTGTTTTTGGTGGTGTTTTTGGGGTATTTTGGGGTGTTTTGGGTGTTTTGGGCTGTGTGTGTTTCCAGGGTATTTTTGGGGTATTTTGGGGCAGTTTTGGGGTATTTTTGGGGTATTTTGGGCTATTTGGGGGGTGTGTGTTTCTGTGGTGTTTCTGGGGTGGTTTTGGGGCATTTTGGTGGTATTTTGAGGTATTTTGGGGCGGTTTTGGTGTATTTAGGGGTATTTTGGGGTGGTTTTGGTGTATTTAGGGGTATTTTGGGGCGGTTTTGGGGTGTTTTAGGGGTATTTTGGGGTATTTTAGGGTGTTTTTGGGGCACTCACGGCCGTGGAGAAGGCGAGCGATCCCACGCCGCGCTCGAAGGAGCCGAGGCCGATTTGCTGCAGCGTCTGGAGCGTGGCCGAGTCCCAGATGTGCACGATGGGCTGCAGGGGCTGGGCGGGATTTGGGGGATTTTTGGGGGATTTGGGAGAGATTTAGAAGGATTTGGGGAGGTTTGGGGGATTTGGGGAGGGATTTTGGAGGATTTAGGAGAGATTTGGGAGATTTGCGGGGAATTTTGGGGGGTTTCGGGGGAGTTTTGGGGGCATTTGAGGGGATTTGGGGTTGTTTGGGGAGATTGGGGGTTTTGGGGGGATTTTTGAGGATTTCAGGGATTTTAGGGGAGGATTCTGGGGGGATTTTTGGGGTTTGGGGGGATTTTTTTGAGGATTTGGGAGGGATTTTGGAAGATTTGGAGGGATTTCTTGAGGATTTTGGGGGGTTTTGGAGAATTTGGGGGGATTTTGGGGGAGATTTAGGAGAGATTTAGGGAGGATTTGCGGGAGGATTTGAGGGAGGATTTGGGGGAATTTGGAAAGATTTGGGAGGGATTTTGGGGAATTTTAGGGAATTTGGGGGGGATTTTAGGGGATTTGGGGAGGGACTTGGGGAAGATTTGGTGGGGATTTTGGGAGGGATTTGGGGGAATTTTGGGGGGATTTTGGGGCACTTTAGGGATTTTTGTAGGATCTGGGGGGATTTTTTGGGGATTTTGGAGGATTTTGGGGAGGATTTTGGGAGGGATTTTGGGGAAGATTTTGGGGGGATTTGGGGGGATTTTTGGAGGATTTTGGGGGAGATTTTAGGAGGGATTTGGGAGGGATTTGGGGAGTATTTGAGGGGAGATTTTGGGGGATTTGGAAGGATCTGGAGGGGATTTTTTGGGGATTTTGGGAGGGATTTGGGGGAATTCTGGGGGATTTGGGGAGGGATTTTAGGAGGAATTTGGGAGGATTTGGGGAGGGATTTGGAGGGGATTTTGGGGAGGATTTTGGGGAGGATTTTGGGAGGGATTTTGGGGAAGATTTGGGGAATTTGGGAGGGATGGGGGATTGGGGGAGATTTGGGGGGATTTTTTGAGGATTTTGGGGGATTTGGGGAGATTCTGGGGAGGATTTTGGGGGGATTTTTGGGAGGACTTGGGGATGGATTTGGGAGGGATTTTTGGGGAGAGATTTGGAAGGATTTTGGGGAGGTTTTGGGGTATTTTTGAAGGAGGTTGGGAGGGGTTTAGGGGGGATTTTGGGAGGGATTTTAGAAGGGATTTCGGGACAATTTGGGGAGGGATTTGGGGGGGATTTTTCAGGATGGATTTGGGGGGATTTTGGAAAATTTTGGGATGGATTTGGGATGGATTTGGGATGGATTTGGGGAGGATTTTTGGGAGGGATTTTGGGAGGCATTTTGGGAGAGATTTGGAAATATTTTGGGGAGGTTTGGGGTATTTTTGGAGGAGATTGGGAGGGATTTAGGGGGGAATTTTGGGAAGGATTTTGGGGGGGATTTTTGGGGTGTCCCAGGAGTGTCCCAGGGGTGTCCCAGGGGTGTCCCCACCTTCCCATCCTTGTCCACTCCGGCCGCCTGTCCCGTGGCCACGCGGAGCCGGTCGGGGTGCACGGCCAGGCTGGGGGGAAACGGGGGGGACCCCCGGGTTTGGGGGTGCAAAGGGATCCCAGAGGGGTCCCCCCATTTTGGGGTTTTTTTTGGGAGGGGGTTCCAATGGGGTTTTTTTGGGATTTTGAGAATTTTTGGGGTCATTTTTGGATTCAGGTGATGCGGGAGGCACAGGGTTGAACAGAGGTGTTTCCAATGGGGTTTTTTTAGGATTTTGGGAATTTTGGGATTATTTTTAGGGTTTTTAGGGTCTCTCACCATCTGACACAGTCGCTGTGGTGCAGGCAGTGACTGGTTTAGGGGCACAGGGCAGTACAGGGTGGTACAGGGACAGTACAGGGTTGTACAGGGGCATTTCCAATGGGGATTTTTGGGGGAATTTTGGGATTTTGGGAATTTTGGGATTGTTTTTAGGGTCCCTCACCACCTGACACAGTCGCTGTGGTGCAGGCAGTGACTGGTTTAGGGGCACAGGGAGGCACAGTGGCAGCACAGGGTTGCACAGGGGCATTTCTAACGGGGATTTTTTTGGAATTTTGGGATTTTGGGAATTTTGGGATGGTTTTTAGGGTCTCTCACCATCTGACACAATCACTGTGGCGCAGGCAGGGACTGGCTCAGGTGATGTGGTGAGCACAGGGTGGTACAGGGTTGTACAGGGGTGATTCTAATGGGTTTTTTTTGGGAATTTTGGGATTTTGGGAATTTTGGGATTGTTTTTGGGGTTTTTAGGGTCTCTCACCATCTGACACAATCACTGTGGCACAGGCAGGGACTGGCTCAGGTGATGTGGGATGTACAGGGGCAGTACAGGATTGAACAGAGGTGTTTCCAATGGGGTTTTTTTTAGGATTTTAGGAATTTTGGGATTATTTTAGGGTTTTTAGGGTCTCTCACCACCTGACACAGTCGCTGTGGTGCAGGCAGTGACTGGCTCAGGTGATGTGGTGAGCACAGGGTGGTACAGGGGCAGTACAGGGGCATTTCTAACCGGGATTTTTTTGGGAATTTTGGGATTTGGGAATTTTGGGGTTATTTAGGGGAATTTTGGGGTCTCTCACCATCTGACACAATCACTGTGGCACAGGCAGTGACTGGTTTAGGGGCACAGCGTGGCACAGTGGCAGCACAGGGTTGCACAGGGGTGTTTCTAACCGGGATTTTTTTGGGAATTTTGGGATTTTGGGATTATTTTTAGGGTTTTTAGGGTCTCTCACCATCTGACACAGTCGCTGTGGCGCAGGCAGGGACTGGTTCAGGTGATGTGGGATGTACAGTGGCAGCACAGGGTTGTACAGGGGTGTTTCTAACCGGGATTTTTTGGGGGAATTTTGGGATTTTGGGATTATTTTTAGGGTTTTTAGGGTCTCTCACCATCTGACACAGTCGCTGTGGCGCAGGTAGTGGCGCTGGCGCCTCGCTGGCAGCTGCAGCAGCACCACCACGCAGGCGATGAAGTAAACGAGCTCCCCCGAGGCCAGGACGTGCAGGTTGGAGCGAGAGTCCCGGCCCCGGTACCCGTAACTGCCCGGTCAAGGAAACTGGGGGCACTGGGAGAGTCTTGGGGGCAAATTGGGAGCGCTGGGAGGCAAACTGGGGGTTTTTTGGGGATTTTTTTGGGTATTTTCTGTAGGATACACCCAGTCGAGCTGGAGGATTTTTGGGGGGATTTTTTGGGATTTTTTGGGGGGTATTTTTTGGGATTTTTTTGGGATTTTTTTTGGATATTTTCTGGGATATTTTTGGGATTTTTTGTAGGATACACCCAGTCGAGCTGGAGGATTTTTGGGGCTCCCTCTGGGGAACTTTTGGGGATTTTCTGGGGATATTTTTTGGGATTTTTTTAGGATATTTTTTGGGATTTTTTGGGGGGGATTTTGGGATTTTTTGGGGTAATTTTTGTAGGATACACCCAGTCGACCTGGAGGATTTTTGGGATTTTCTGGGGATTTTTTGGGATATTTTTTGGGATATTTTTTGGGATTTTTTTGGGATATTTTTTGGGATTTTTTTTGGATATTTTCTGGGATATTTTTGGGATTTTTTGGTAGGATACACCCAGTCGAGCTGGAGGATTTTTTGGGTCTCCCTCCGGGGAATTTTTTGGGATTTTTTTTGGATATTTTTTTGGATATTTTTGGGGATATTTTTGGGGATATTTTTGGGGTTTTTTTGAGTATTTTTTGTAGGATACAACCAGTCGAGCTGGACGATTTTTGGGGGCTCCCTCCGGGGAATTTTTTGGGATTTTTTTTGGAAATTTTTGGGATATTTTTTGGGATATTTTTGGGGATATTTTTGGGGGTTTTTTGGGTATTTTTTGTAGGATACAACCAGTCGAGCTGGACGATTTTTGGGGGCTCCCTCCGGGGAATTTTTGGGGATTTTTTTTATTTTTTTGGGTTTTTTGGGGCTCCCTCCCGGGATTTTTTGGGGCTTCCTCCAGGGAATATTTGGGGAATTATTTGGGATTTTTGGGGGGGATTTGGGGATTTTTTTGGGTATTTTCTGTAGGATACACCCAGTCGAGCTGGAGGATTTTTTGGGGCTCCCTCTGGGAATTTTTTGGATTTTTTGGGGGGATTTTGGGATTTTTTTGGATATTTTTGGGATATTTTTTGGGATATTTTGGGGGTTTTTTTGGGATATTTTGGGGGTTTTTTTTTGGGATATTTTTGTAGCATACACCCAGTCGAGCTGGAGGATTTTTTTGGGGATTTTTAGGGGATTTTTGGAGGGATTTTTTGGGATATTCTTTTGGATATTTTTGGGGATTTTTTGGGGGTATTTTTGGGGATTTTTTGGGATATTTTTGGGGATTTTTTTGGGGATATTTTGGGGCTTTTTTTGGGATATTTTGGGGGGTTTTTTGGGATATTTTTGTAGGATACACCCAGTCGAGCTGGAGGATTTTTTTGGGGATTTTTAGGGGATTTTTGGGGGGATTTTTTGGATATTCTTTTGGATATTTTTTGGGATTTTTGGGGTATTTTTGGGGATTTTTGGGGGGATTTTTTGGGATTTTTGGGGGGGATTTTGGGATTTTTTGGGGTAATTTTTGTAGGATACACCCAGTCGAGCTGGAGGATTTTTGGGATTTTCTGGGGATTTTTTGGGATTTTTTTTGGGATATTTTCTGGGATATTTTTGGGATTTTCTGTAGGATACACCCAGTCGAGCTGGAGGATTTTTTGGGGCTCCCTCTGGGAATTTTTTGGATTTTTTGGGGATATTTTTTGGGATTTTTTGGATATTTTGGGATATTTTTTGGGATATTTTGGGGGTTTTTTTTGGGATATTTTGAGGGGTTTTTTTTGGGATATTTTTGTAGGATACACCCAGTCGAGCTGGAGGATTTTTTTGGGATTTTTAGGGGATTTTTGGGGGGATTTTTTGGGATATTCTTTTGGATATTTTTGGGGGATTTTTGGGGGTATTTTTGGGGATTTTTTGGGATATTTTTGGGGATTTTTTTGGGGATATTTTGGGGCTTTTTTTTGGATATTTTGGGGGGGTTTTTTTGGGATATTTTTGTAGGATACACCCAGTCGAGCTGGAGGATTTTTTTGGGGATTTTTAGGGGATTTTTGGGGGGATTTTTTGGGATATTCTTTTGGATATTTTTTGGGATTTTTGGGGGTATTTTTGGGGATTTTTTGGGGGGATTTTTTGGGATTTTTGGGGGGGATTTTGGGATTTTTTGGGGTAATTTTTGTAGGATACACCCAGTCGAGCTGGAGGATTTTTGGGATTTTCTGGGGATTTTTTGGGATTTTTTTTGGGATATTTTCTGGGATATTTTTGGGATTTTCTGTAGGATACACCCAGTCGAGCTGGAGGATTTTTTGGGGCTCCCTCTGGGAATTTTTTGGATTTTTTGGGGATATTTTTTGGGATTTTTTTGGATATTTTTGGGATATTTTTTGGGATATTTTGGGGGTTTTTTTTGGGATATTTTGAGGGGTTTTTTTTGGGATATTTTTGTAGGATACACCCAGTCGAGCTGGAGGATTTTTTTGGGATTTTTAGGGGATTTTTGGGGGGATTTTTTGGGATATTCTTTTGGATATTTTTGGGGATTTTTTGGGGGTATTTTTGGGGATTTTTTGGGATATTTTTGGGGATTTTTTTGGGGATATTTTGGGGCTTTTTTTTGGATATTTTGGGGGGTTTTTTTGGGATATTTTTGTAGGATACACCCAGTCGAGCTGGAGGATTTTTTGGGGCTCCCTCTGGGGAATTTTTTGGGGATATTTTTTGGGATTTTTTTGGATATTTTTGGGATATTTTTTGGGATATTTTGGGGCGGTTTTTTGGGATATTTTGAGGGGTTTTTTTGGGATATTTTTGTAGGATACACCCAGTCGAGCTGGAGGATTTTTTTGGGGATTTTTAGGGGATTTTGGGGGGGATTTTTTGGGATATTCTTTTGGATATTTTTTGGGATTTTTGGGGGTATTTTTGGGGTTTTGGGGATTTTTTGGTAGGATACACCCAGTCGAGCTGGAGGCGCTCCGGGGGCAGCTCGGCTCTCACCGGCCCCAGCGCCGAGGGCACGTACATGGTGATGGGGCGGCCCCGCAGGAACATCTTCACCGAGAGCCCCTCTGGGGGCCCCAAAAACACCGAGCAGTCACCGAAACAAAACCCACACCGAGGGTCACACTCTCACTGAT
>JAJEOU010001304.1:0-19111 GCA_021534815.1 Acrocephalus arundinaceus | reverse complement strand
TTGTTCTTGAAGCCCTTCCCGCAGCTGGGGCAGCAGAAAGGCTTCTCTGTGTGAATCCGCTGGTGCTTGAGGAGATTTGAGCTACTCTGAAACCTCTTGGCACACTGGGGACACTTGTAGGGCCTCTCTCCAGTGTGGATGCGTTGGTGGGTGACAAGGTTGGAGCTGCAGCTGAAGCCTTTCCCACATTCCCCACACTCATAAGGCCATTCCCCAGTGTGAATCATCTGGTGCTGGATCAGGGTGTTGCTCCGGCTGAAGCTCTTCCCACACTCCAAGCACTTGTAGGGCTTCTCCCCATCAGGATGCTGCTCATGGACCACCAACTCAGAGCCCTGGCTGAAGCCCTGTCCACCTTCCTGGCACAGGGTGGGTCTTTCCTCTTCAGAGCACCCCGGGATGGGTTTGGAGCTCCTCCTCATGCAGGATCTCTGGGGCTTTTCCTCCTCATTGCATTCCTGTTTAGTGGAGCCGCTCAAAACAGCCTCTTCCAAAGGTTCTGCCGCAGAGATTTTTCCTCCATGGTGTCCATCCTCAGTTCCTTGTCTGGGGGGGAAGGACAAGGAGAGGATGGAATTTCCTCTGTGCCTGAGGGAAGGCCAAGGAGATCCCCCCAAGGAATCCCTGGCAGGACAGCATCAGCAGTGGGGTTGTCCTGCAGCCGGGGCCATGCTGGGCTGGGAGATGGAGCAGGAGAGAGGGGAAAGGGGCAGTGACTTCCTCCTCACCTGCCTGGCTGTCCAGGGAAATCTTCCTCTTCCTTGCAGTCTCCTTCTCCATCCAGCCAAGGTTTGGGAATGGGAAATCCTGGTTTGGGGCAAAAAAAGAGATGAGCGTTTTGAGTTTGAAGGTCCGCCTGCCCAAGTCCATCTCTTAATGTCACTGGGGATCACGGGTCCATAAAAACCTCCCACACACCATGATTTAGCCCTGAAAATGCCTCCCAGGACTTCCCCGTTCTGGTCTCTCCCTTTTGGTGTTCAGGGATTCCCCCTGCCCCAGCTGCCACGGATCTCTCATCTATGGGTTCCCTGCCATTCCCAGGCTGCTGGCAGACACAGGAATCTGAAAAGTTCCTCCCTTTTTCCACCTCCTCACTTTGTGGTGCTGGGTGATTTTGGGGTTCAGGGGTCCCTTCTCCCCTCATTCTCTGCTTTGGGGTTCAGGGGGTCCAAAGAGTCCCCCCCTCGCCCCTCTTCAGGCTATTGAGGGTCCCACAAATGGTGGCACTCGCCCAGGTCTGAATTCCCCACTCTGGAATGGGGACACAGAGCTCTGCTCCTCCAGGCTGCCTCTGCCAGCAGCTGCCACTGGGAACCCCAGTGTCCCTTTAAGGGGCATTTTCTATTTAACTTTGGAGTTCTTCTTTCTCCAAATATCCTCCCCAAAAACCCATCTCAGGGAACTTATGGATATCTGGGCCGAGCTCCCTGTCTTGAGTTGGAAAGCCAGGTGTCTGCTAAGGAAGGCAAGAGCCTCCCTTGAAATGGGAAATATAAACCCCTTCTCTCTGAATTATAATTTTGAAATTAACAGGTTCTCAAACAAAGATATGGAAATAGGAATAACAGTTCTTTAGTCGGAAAATTTAAAATGCACTAGTAAAAACCTGAAAAAAACACTCACAGTGTCAGAATACAACCTGACACCTGGTCAGGAAGAGTGTTGGTAGCAGTGCAATCAAATCGTGGCTGCAGTCCTCCTGGAGTCACAGATGTTGTTTTGTTGAAGCCAATGATCCTGTAGAAGGGTGCAGTTTTCCTCTGAAGGTCCAGGGGTGGTGTAGATGGGTCTGGTTCCTCTGGGAATCCAGTGGAAACAGGCTGCTTCTGGTGTGTTAAATCTCAGATTCTATCCAGGTAGGAAGGCTTGGCCCCTGAACTCCCTCACTGCTGGATCTGCTGCAGGCAGGGGGCACCAGCACTGAGCCCCACCCCCACCATCACAGGGGGGCAGAATGGGGAGGGGCACGGACAGGTCAGGGGGACCCCAAAGTCCTGGGGAGGGGACACGGAGGGACTCCCAGGAATCTCCGTGGGGGGATGAGGAAGGAGGGGCTGGTGCTGGGAAGGGCAGGAATAGGGGTCCAGGGTAAATAGGGCAAGGAAAAGGGGGCTCTTGGGGCAGGGAGAGGTGGGATGGCCGGGAAAGGGTGCAGGGGTTGTTGGTGCCGGATAAGGGGTGCAAGGTGGAACCCATGCCCGGGATTGGGGGTTCGGGGCCCTCGGTGCTCCGGAATGGGTGACCAAGGAGTCCCGGGGCCGGGGGTCCCACTCACCTCTCGCCGCCCCCCGGGGCCCCAGGAGCGCCCCCAGCCCCGGCGCTGGAGCCATGGCGCTGCTCTGCTGCGGCCCCGCCCACAGCCCCGGCCCCGCCCCCAGAGCCGCCTCCGGCCCCGCCATTGGCGCCGCTCTTTGCTTCCCGCCAATGGTAGCCCGAGTATTCGTGACGTCACTAGTAGCTGGGCAGATCCCGGCGGCGCAGGGCGCGGGAAGCCCCGCGATCCGCGGATCCATTTTCTCCTGCGGGAGCGGTCCCGGCCCGGCGGAGCGGGACTGGGCGCTGGGACTGCGATCCCTGATTCCCGATCTCCTGCTCTCGCTCTCTCCTGTGCTCTCCCTTTCCTTCGGGCCATCATCAGTGCCAGAGCGGCTGGAGAGCCCCGTGCCCAGTTGGGGACTGGGGTTTGTAAGGAATTAAGAGCTTGACTCAGCCAATATATCAGGCAACAATCAATTAATTATTCATTAATAAAAATGGTAAAATGTGAGCAAAGCAGCGTGCTGGGTACAGTGGGGGTTCCCCTCCAACTGCACACCAATGGTTAATTTTTCATAAGCATTTGTCAGCAGGATTTTTTATGATTTCCCCCTAGTTTCTATTTGTGAAGTCCAGGTTCTATACCCCATTGTAATTAGTTCCTATTGGTGGTGTGGAATCTCTGTACCTTAGGGCTGTAAATGAGTGAGGTGGTGTCCAGTTTCCTTTTTTCAGAAACAAACATCAGTGATGGTGAGGTCCAGCTTTCCTTCTCAGGACCATAAATCAGTGATGGTGATGTCCAGTTTTCCAGATGGTGGTCTATCTTCCCTTTCTGGGATTGTCCAGCCTTCCTTCTCAGGATCATCATTTTTAGTTTGGGATAAGCTCATTTCCTTCTTCTATTCAGGTGATTACAATTCCTTCTAACAATATATATAATATTTCTAAAGCTATAGTTCAAACCTTTTTATTACAAAGCAGCTTAAAGCTTATAATAATTTTATTTTCAAAGCAAATATAAATAATAATACTTCTGCATTCTTCTATCCTACATGTTAAAAGCCTATAAAACTCATACTAATTGAAAAAGCTTAAAACTTACATTGTGAAAACTTTTAGGCTCACATTGTTTCACTTATAAGCAAGCAAAATATTAGTCCAAAAGCCTCGTACCATGCTTTTTTCCATTTGTTCATTAAAACTAGTTTTTTATATCTGCCCTATGGCCTTTTTCCACACATTTAACAACCTTAGCTACCAAGGCCATCTTTTTCTACCTGACAGGAGACACAACCCCACATTTCACACCAGTAACTGTTCCCAATCAAACCCTAATAATGGGTAGGCCTGGTGTCCTTTTCCATCCATTCATTTCAACGGCTAGACCTGATTCAAAAAACCCCCATACATTTCAATGGCTACAGCTGATGTCCCAAACATTTTGGGGTTAAAACCACCAATTTCAGGGCTGACAATTCTCAGTTTTGGTGGTAAAATGCCCAATTTTTTTTTTTCCCCCCACAGGTAAACCTGGAGTGCCCGGAGCTGAGGGCAACACTGGACGGCTCCGCCCTGGCCAGGCCCTGGCACCTGGGGGAGGGGCACCCACACCCCAGCCACACCTGGGTATCCTCAGCCCTGAAGGCAGGAGGGATGGGCAGGGGGGGCATGGCTTGGGGGAAGGGGCATGGCCACCACACACCTGGCACACCTTGATATCAGTTGTGCCATCTCCCTGCCTTGCCCAGTGACCGTCCCGCCCACCTGGAGGTCACCTGGGAGCCTGACTCTGCCCACCACCAGGTAATGCTGCAACCAGCTGAGGCCATGGCCACTCTGACCCCGCCCACTTTTAACCACTCCCTTTCCTTACCTGGCAATGACTTTTTCTCACCTGGCCACGCTCTTTTCTCTCCAGGTGAGGCCAAGGCTTGCTGGCAGGAGCCAATTGTGGAGTGGGAGCTTTTCTGGTGTGCCACGTCCCTTTTTACAAGCCACGCCTCCTTGCTTAAGCCATGCTGAACATCGAGCTGCCCATCATCCCTATGTGGGCTGAGCCATGCCCCCTTTTAGCAACCCATGCCCCTGATTAGGCCACATCCACTCAAACCTGCCCTTTATCCCTATGGGATCAAGCCCTTCCCCATTGGGTAAAGCCACGCCCCTTATCCAAATCCACACCCTTTCATTAAGCCACGCCCACCAACAGCTGCAATTTATCCATGATGGGTTAAGCCACACCCATTTACATCCCTACCACGCCCCCTAATTAAGGCATGTCCACCTCCAGCTGCCATTTATCCCACTGGGTTCAAGCCATGCCCACCAACGCCTTAGATTGTAAGCCCGCCCCTTTTTGCCAAGCCCGCCCCTTCTCAGCAGTTGTCCCCGCCCCCAGGCTGGAGCTGGGCGTGGCCAAGGTTCAGGCGCTGCAGGACCAGGTGCAGATGTGCTGGAGCTGCTGGAGTTCGAGCCCCATAGCCTCAGTGAGAGCCCCCAAAACACCCAAAATTACCCCAAAACCCCTAAACAACCCCCCAAATAGCCCCAAAACACCCCAAAACCATTCCCCAAAACACCCCAAGCCATTCCCTCAACAATACCCCAAAATCACCCCAAAAATAGCCCAAATCCATCTCCAAAATACCCCAAAATACCCCAAACCCTCCCACCAGAATACTCCCCAAAACCTCCCCAAAATTACCCCAACCCACCCAAAACCTTCCCAAAAATACCCCAAAAACACCCCCAAAACCACTCCAAAACATCTCCCAAAACCATCTCTAAAACACCATAAAATCTCCCCAAAACACTCCCAATAACACCCTTAAAAATACTGGACAACTTCCCCAAAATTACCCCCAAACCACCCCCAAAAACTCTTCCCAAAACACCCAAAATTATCCCAAAAACACCCCCAAAGTAACCCCCAAAACACCCAAAAAATGCTCCCTAAAAACACACCCAAAACAACCAAAACCATCCCCAAAACACCCCCCAAAATATGCCCAAGCACCCCCAATATACCCAAACCAGCAAAAAATACTCCAAAAATACTCAAAAAGCAGCACCAAAATCCCCACAAAAATGCCTCCAAAGCACCCCCCAAATAGCCCAAAAACATCCCCCAAAATTCCCCCAAAGCCCCAAAACTAGCCTCAAAGCAGAACCCCAAAAAACCCTGAAAACACCCCAAAATACCCCAAAACTGCCCCAAAAAACCCCAAAATACCCCGAATTCACCCAAAAAATTCCCTAAAATTACCCCCAAAACACCCCAAAATTTCCCAAACCACCCTAAATACATCCCATAAACACCCAAAAGCTCCCCAAAACCACCCTGAAAACACCCCAAAAATACCTCCAAAATACCCCCAAACCATCCCAAAAATACCCCCCAAAACAGCCCCCCAAATCCTTCCAAAACAGCCCCTCAAATCCCCCACACACAAAAAATACCCCAAAGTCCCCAAAACTTCCCCCTCAAAATACCCCTAAAACCACCCCAAAATACCCCAAAAAACCACCTCCAAAATACACCCAAAACACCCTCAAATACCCCCCAAAATCCCCAAATCTCACTTATGAAAAAACCCAGAATATCCCCCAAAACACCCCGAAAAGAACCAAAATCACCACAAAAATGCCTCGAAACACCCAAAATCCACCCAAACATTTATCCAAAAATACCCCTAGAACACCCCCAAAATACCCCAAAACTAGTCCAAAACCACCCCAAACTGTCCCCCTAAAATACCCCAGAAACACCAAAAAATACCCCTCAAAATACCCAAAAAACACCCCAACCCCCCAAACATTCCCAAAAACCCACCCAAACCCAGCAACAATTACCCCAAACATCCCCAATACCACCCAAAAACCTCAAAACACCCCCCAAAATCCCCAAAATACCCCAAGCCCTCCCCCAAACACCCCCAAACCTCCCATAATTACTCCAAACCACTCCAAAACATCCCCCCAAAATAGACCAAACACACCCCAAAAATACCCCAGAAATACCCCAGAAGCCCGCCAAAACACCCCCAAAACTATCCTGAAACCACCCAAAAAATCTCCCCAAATTATCTCCAAACACCTCCCAAAATACTCTAAATCCTCCCACAAATCCCCCAAAATTATCCCCCAAAACATTCCTCAAATACACCCCCCAAAACCACGCCCAAAAATACCTTATAAACACCCACCAACCCCCAAACTTAAGCAAAACCACCACAAATCCACCCCAAATAACACCCCCCAAAACTCCCCAAAATAGCCCAAAACCACCCCCAAAAATACCCCCGAACACCCCAAAACACCCGCAAAACACCTAAAATCCCCCCAAAATATCCACAAAACACCCCAAAAATACCCCCAAACCCCCAAAATATCCCCCAAACCCCACAAAAATACCCCCAAAACACCCTCAAAACCACCCCCAAAAATATCCTGAAACCCCCCTGTCCAAACCCCTCTGTCCTAGGGTGATGTTATAATGTTTGTATCCCCATTCGTTGGGTGATGCCAGATATTACACCCTGTACCTTTAATAGTGGGTCTGAGAGCAAAGGGGAGGGGTAAGTGTGTTTGTTTTTTCCCAGAAAAACTCTGCTCCTCGGAGTGGCCTTGAAGAGGGGGATCAGTTTTTGCCTTTCCTCGGAACTGTTCCAATCTCTCTGGACTGAGGACGTGGGGGAGCACCTGGGGACTTCCACCTGGGACCCACTCCACCAAGACCCACCCTGCGCAGTAACTCCTTTTTTCTCCCAGTGCCAGAGGAATGGAGAAACAGAACAGAGCAGTAATCTTTGAGGGCGGACCTGCTCTCTAATTTATCTCCCCAGAGTGGCACAAAGTTCCTGTCATCTGGTATTGTTCAATTTATTGTGCTGGGGAGTGTTTTGCCTGTTTAACAGACAGGTTTCTTTCCACTTCTCTCTGAGGAAGCTTTTCCTGAATCAGTTGGGGGAGGGGAGGGAGGGCCCTTTAGGATGTTTTTTCCCAAATTTGCCCAAAACCAGGACACCCCAGCAATGGAAATAGGTTCTGCCCCCACATGTCCCAGTGCTATCAGGGTACACTATGTGCCACTGTCAACCAAAGCTTCATATTTCTGTGGCTCTGATGTGCCAGGCCATCGAATCCACACAGTCCAAAAGACTCGGTTTTCCCGTGCCTCTTCCTGGCTAGAGGCAGGGCCCCTCTAGCACTGGTTATTATTCCCTTCCTGGGCATACATCGTAGAGGCTCCTTCAAGGGGATCTGACATATCATCTTCACTTCTATAATACCTGGTGATCGGTCATGGGAGGTTGAGGCTACTTTCATTTTAGTGGGACCCCTCGGTTAGTGTTTCTCTCCTTGAGCTCACGCACCCGTGCTGCCAGGGCAGAAGTGGGTTTCCCATCCCACCTTCCCATGTCTTCCCCATGGTCACAAAGGAAGGACCACAGGTCAGGCCTTGGGGTGTACCCTCTCTCTCTAGCTGGGGGGATTGGGCTCTGACTCTGGGGCCTGTGACTCACACTGGTGCTATGTGGGAACTGTTCCTCCTCATCTCCTCCCTCATCCCTCATCTCCTCTTTGAGTTCCTTAACCACAGCAGAGACCTGAGCCTGCATTGGGCCACTTGATCACTCTCATAATTTCTGAGCTTGCTGGCGACAGAACCCAGCACTGTCTCTCGGTTGTATCGGATTATTATTGCAATGAAGGTGGTGTATTGAGATGGCCCTAGAGTTGCCAGATTCCACAACATCTGCCCTTGCACTGACCTTGTCAGGGTCATTATCATTCTGTAATTATCACTCTTCTTCCAAGAGTGTACCTCCAATACTGCCACTTCTCTCAGCTGTTGGATTCCCTCCTCAAGGGTCTTCCAGCACTTTTATGATGGTGCTCCTGCATTCTCTCTGTGGACAAACCTCTCCCTTACACTCATTAAAGCGCTCCCAGAGGGGAAGGGGCCCTTGCTCCCTTACAAATACTTGATTCACCCCTGAGTCCTGGTCAAGGGTCCCAAATTCCTTGCCTCACCATATCCAGTTGCACACCTGTACCTATAAGGTCCCAGACCGAAGTAACCAGGCTCTGTAAGCTCATGTCCCATTGTAATATCTTTTTACAGACTATGGAGACTTTCATACATCAGGGACTCGGTGATGATCTCAGCCTCTTGCTCCCCTGAAGGTTGTGAGGGCCCTCCATTCTTATCCTTATTACCTAGGTGCTCTGATTTCATCTTAGACTTCTTTAGTTTCCATATGGGCAACTGCTGCTGGATGTGATTCAGCCACAACTTGGATGGTTGTAACGTCGGTGGGTTGTACTGCTGCACCATCAGAGTCTCCCTTTTCAGAGCAGGGGGAGGGTTTCCCAGAACTGGGGAAATGTGCTCCTTTAAATTCTGGCCTATCTCCTTCACCAGAACCCCCACCCAATCCGGGTGGTTCATTTCTGAGGTGGGCTGTGAGGCAGGGTCAGGTGTGGGCAGCATCCCTATTCTGTGGGGCAGTGTCAGCTCCATGGCAGCATCCCTGTTCTGTGGGCAGTGCCAGGCTCAATGACAGCATCCCCTGTCTCTGAGGTAGGTGTCTGTGTGTTGATCCAAGTCGACCTCACCTTATCTCTGAAAGCTAAATAGACTAACTATCAGCAAGACTTGGTTAGTATCTAGAGGAAATTTAAACCCTTCAAAAGCTGGGGGGTAGGCACAAAGAAGTGGTTGAAGGCTGGGAGAAAACTTCCCCCACTGGCATTTCCTCACAGAAAGTACCATTCTTAAAGTAACCCCAAAAACATACACTAGTGTGTGATAGCCATGTACCATGTGCCCACCTTCAGAGGAAGTTAAAAATCCATGAATTCCTCACCTTATAACCCATAAAACAAACTGGATAACAGCCACAGTAGCCTCAGTTATAAGACCCATGGTTTAGATAAGGGCCTGCAAATGGGAGAAATACACCACAACAACGTGCCACCCAAACCAGGGTAAGCCAGACTACATGGTGTTACCTAATGAGGCTTCTTATCCAGCAACAACAAAAGAAAAATATTAGGTGACTCAATAACCATTATTCCTTTTTCAACCCTTCTTTTCTCAGTGCCCTCAAGCCCCAAACTGGGCACCAAAATCTGTCTTGATGGAAAGACAGGATCTGCTAGGGATGGGCAGGGCCTCCTTGGAATGGAGAATTCAACCCCCCTCCCTCCAAATTATTATGATTTAGAGAATTAAAGGGCTCTCAGGCAGAGGTATGGGGATAGGAACAAAGTTCTTTACTAGTATGTATAACAAGGCAAAAAAACAACAACTCCAGCATTAACAACAAAACAGAACCAGGAACCTCGAGGGGCTTTGCTTCCACAAAGCCAGGGCAGCCTGATCTCGGTGCCCCTGCAGGACTCTGAGTGAAGCGTAGAATAAGGACTTTACAATTAGAAATTGTAAAGCAGGTATGATTTTTTTCCAGCTGGGACACACGGGGGGATATCTCCTCCAAACCGTGCTACCTGGTCAAGACAAGGTCCAGGTTTAATCCACATTGATCCCACAACCTACACCTCCTCACCCACCCATTCCTCCCTTCTCTCACTTTGTATTCTAATTATCTGTCACCTCTTGTGGTTGTGAGTTGGGGTCTTGGGAGGAAGGCCAACGTCTTCCTCAGGTTGATCTTCACTTCTGGGAGGCGCAGTGAAGGTTTGGCTATTTTTCAGGTCACTTTGCTCTTGCCAAAGATGAGGAGCTTGATTTTGCTTGATTAAAGCCACAAGTTCTGCTTTATGATTTTGACAAATACCTAGTCCCACTTTGCTGAGTTTAAACATTATACATCTTACCTATATGAATTCTACTTAGTAACTACCTAACAACCAAGCTTAATAGCTCATCTTCCATGTGTTCTCAGTACAAGCTGTTTTTTACTTTACAAAATCACCAGAAGCTGCTTCTAAAATCTTGTCTTTTATATTCATAAACGTCCTCCATTCATGAAGCACTAAGCTGGAATGGGTGGAAAATCCCGGGCTGGTGGATGGGATATATCAGAAGCTTGTTGGTGGTAGCTGAAGGCAGGGATGTCCCGGCAGGGCAGGGCAGGGCAGGGCAGGGCAGGGCAGGGCAGGGGTACAGCGTAGCCAAAAGCCTCAAAGCAGTTCCAAAGAGGCAGCAGCAGGGGACAGGGCCGGCCCAGCTCCAGCAGGGCAGGGGGAGGCGAGCTCAGAATTCCTGGGCACACGGGCAGATGGTGGTAGATTTCCCAGGACCGGACTTGGCGGTGACAGTGAACTCGTCCCGCAGCAAGCAGCAGCCTGGCCGTCCTCTCTTGATGCCAAGAGCAAGAGACAGCAGAGCTGCCCCCAGTCCCGTCCTTTTTCTGCCCCCCAAACTCGTGTGATCTCCCCCCCTGAGAGAAACTCCCAGAGACCCAAAGAAGTGTAGCCAGGTGCTACAAATCCTCTCCTTTGGCCCCTTTCTTCTGCTTAAGTATCCAGAAGTACCCAAAAGTGAGTTTCCTAGCAGTTTATGGGAAAAAAGTAAGTAAAAAGAAACAAATCAAACCCTTAACACCTGGCACCCAAACCCAGCAGTGGGGTCAGTGCAGTGTCCATGGCCACAGCCCCTTGCAGTGGCCCAGGCAGGTGGGGATGATGATCCACCCTCACTCCTGGCCCAGCGCAGGGCTGCAGTGCTTTTGGTGGCACCTTGGGCTGCACACACTTGGGCAGTGTGTGTTTGCAGTGGGGAAACTCAGGAGTTTAGACTGTTAAAAAAAAAAAAAAAAAATGAAAACCCCTCTTGGTTGTGTGCAGCCAGTTCTCCAGCAAAGCAGGACCTGGTGAGTGAGGGAGAGAAAGGATGGGTTGGGGAATGTGGAGCAAGGTTGTCCACACTGGGTCAGACTTCAAGGCACAGCTTCTCGGGCAGGCCAGACCTCCTGAGGAGAGACCCTGGTCAATATCAATCACTAAATGCTGCAATCACTCTTGTGTAATAGGAAAATTTTAAAATATGCCCTTAAAATGGAATACATATTTCCACGTTTTTCAACTATTTCTCCATAATGCAGCAGGAAATTTTCCTATGAACTGCACCAGACCAGAGGGAAATCAAGGCACAGCCATGGTTTGTCAGGACTGCTTGATCCTAATGAGCCCCGTGGTGCATTTGGTGCTGAGCCCTGGAACCTCAGGGCCTGAGAGGAGATTGCACAAACCTTCCAGGAGTCAAAGTCAGAAGAAACCCAAAGTGTCTCAAAGCAATAATGGGTCCCACTATGTCATCCCCAAAACAGGCTCCTCATGGATCCTTGGAGGAGAGAACTGGAGGGCCAAAAATTGCCAAACTCAGTGTGAAATAAAAACCAAAGTACAAAAAAGATCTAAATACTGAGTACTCAAAGTAGTGAACTGGGTCTTACGCAGAGAAGATCCAGGAGACAAAAAAGAACTAGTGCAATGATAAACAACCTTTAATAAGATTTGAGTATAAACACTTGAGTTCTCTAACTAAGGTCCCCAAGGGACTGTAAAGAATAGTTGGGGCATGATGAACAAACTTTTCCTAAGTCACTTTAAAAAGAAACACCAAATACCTAAAAGAACTGAAGTACCTTGAAGCATAATGAGCCCCACTGAGTGTTGTTACTGACAAAGCCTCTCAAGGGACTCATTAAAGCAGAGAATTGGAGGCCAGGATTGCACAAACCTCTCAGAGACTCCAAGGCAAAAGCCAAACCCAAAGTCCTTGGAAAAACCTGCAGTCCCTGGCAGCATGAAGGAGCCCCCCAGGGCCATTGCTGACCAAGGCTCCTTCCCCAGGGACTCCTTCCAGCACATCCTGGAGGCCACTGGCATGGGAGGGGATGCTGAGGCAGCACAAGGGGCTGACAGTGCCCAGCCTTGCTGGGGCTGTGCCAGGAGGCCCCAGGGCCTCAGGACAAGGGTCTCCTCAGTGTCCTTGGTGGCACAGAGGCTGCTGTGGCCCAGGCACCAAGACTTGGCTTCTCTTTGTCCCCACCTGTCATCACTGCCTGCAGTTCTCTGCTCTGCCTGGGGCCTGGGGACACTTTCTGTGTCGTGTCCCTCAGTGGGACCCATTAAAACTTTCAGAAACTTTGGATTCTTCTCCTTTGAGTTCTGGAAGGTTTCTTCATCCCTCTCAGGGACTGATGTTCAGGCCAGCACAAAGCCCTGAGAGGGTCATTAAAGTCCTTGTGCTGTGTCTGTGCTGATGAGCTGGGCTGAGCTCATCATCCAGAGGAGATCCTGGCAACCAAGAAGAGCTTAAAACACATTTCTCTGATGAGCAGCTTTTCTGCCAGCCCAGCAGGGCTGGGGCACTGCCTGCAGCCACCCCGGGCACAGCACAGAGCACAGAGAGCTTCAATCACTCAGGGCTGGGAAGGGCTGAGAAGGGACTGGGGGAGAATCACTGCCAGCCCTTGGCACAGGAACCTCTGGCTGCAGGACAATGCAGCTGCAGCTCCTGCAGTGATCTCCTCAAGCTGCAACATCCCAATGCCTACAGACTCTGTGAGTACATTCTCTGATGATCTCTTGTGTAGAGCAGCCAGGGGTGCCCAGGGCTGTGGTGCAGAGCAGGGTCCTGCAGCCCAGGCGCTGTGCTGGCCCAGAGACTCTGCTGCCTGCCAGGGACAGCTCTCAGCTGGCCCGGGAGCTGCTGCCAGCACTGGGGACAAGATCTGGGTGGAAGGAGACAGCTGGTAAGGCGTGGAAATTTCTCCTTTGGTTAGGATGCTGCATTGTTCAGGACTGCTCCAGCATGACATTTAACTCCAGATATTTCCAAGTAGATTATACAGGGAGCAGAGTGAGGCAGGGCTGCATAAAAGAAAAATCCTGCTTTTTAAATCTATGATCTGTTGCCTGGATTGAAATGCACATAGATATTCATCTCTAGTTCGGTTGATAAAATAAAACCATTTCTCCCAGATCATAAACCCAGGCAGTGACAGAAATCAGCACAGAGTCCCTTGAGGGCAGCACCAGGTCTCTTTTCCAGCCTCATCAGGGTTGCTCTGACGTTGCCATCAGAGCCTGCAGAGCCAGAGCTGGCCCCGGGCAGTGCCTGAGCTGGGAGGGATCTGCAGAGCAGAGCTGAGCCCCCAGGGCTGGGCTGGGCTCTGGCAGCACAGCAGGCCCAGCCCTGGGCACAGGGAAGCAGCTGCAGGCAGGGACAGCTGCAGGCAGCAGAGCCCTGGGCAGGCAGTGGGGGAAAGTGCCACAAGCCTGTGCTGGGTATTGAAAGTCCTTCCAAACTGAACTATTCCATGATTACTTTTTATACAGATTTTCATGTCAAGACACTGAAAATGTCCAACAGCAGCTCCATCAGCCACTTCCTCCTGCTGGCATTGGCAGACACGCGGCAGCTGCAGCTCCTGCACTTCTGCCTCTCCTGGGCATCTCCCTGGCTGCCCTCCTGGGCAACGGCCTCATCATCAGCGCCGTAGCCTGCGGCCACCTCCTGCACAGCCCCATGTTCTTCTTCCTGCTCAACCTGGCCCTCACGACCTGGGCTCATCTGCACCACTGTCCCCAAAGCCATGCACAATTCCCTCTGGGACACCAGCACCATCTCCTATGAAGGATGTGCTGCTCAGCTCTTTTTCTTTACTTCTTCATTGAGCAGAGTTTTCCCCTGACCATAATGTGCTACGACCGCTACGTGTCCATCTGCAAACCCCTGCACTACGGGACCCTCCTGGGCAGCAGAGCTTGTGCCCACATGGCAGCAGCTGCCTGGGCCAGTCCTTTCTCAATGCTCTCATGCACACAGCCAATACATTTTCCCTGCCCTGTGCCATGGCAATGCCCTGGGCAGTTCTTCTGTGAGTCCCCAGATCCTCAAGCTCTCCTGCTCAAACTCCTACCTCAGGGAACTTGGCTCATGGCTGTTATGCCTCTTTATCACTGGTGTTTTGTGTTCATTGTTTTCTCCTATGTGCAGATCTTCAGGGCTGTGCTGAGGATCCCCTCTGAACAGGGACGGCACAAAGCCTTTTCCACCTGCCTCCCTCACCTGGCTGTGGTTCCCTGTTCATCAGCACTGCAGCATTTTCCTACTGAAGCCCCCCTCCATCACTCCCCATCCCTGGATCTGTCACTGTCAGTCTGTACTCAGCGTTCCTCCAGCCTGAACCCCCTCATCTACAGCCTGAGGAACCAGAGCTCAAGGCTGCAGGATGGAGACTGATGACTGGATGTTTTAAAAACATTAAACTGCTGGCAAATTCTGCAAATCACTTCTAATAAAAGTAATTTGATGCTTTTGTTATTTGGTTATGTTTTTTTCATTGTGTTTTATATTTTTATCTTGTCAAAAAAACCATTGTTTTGCTTTTCTCATTTTGTTCTTCTCAACCTTCCCTGTGGCCACAGAAGTTGTCAATGAGGGAGCAGCCTTGGTGTTTTAAAGACTAAGGATCTCCCAGCCAAGTTTTCTGCAGAGATCCCCTTTGGTTCCCTTCTCTGCAGCTGCAGCAGCAATGTCTGTGTGCAGAGCTGGGGGCAGATCAGTGCTGGCACAGCAGCTGTGCCCAGCAGCAGCAGCAGCAGCCCTTGGTGTTGCCAGTGCTGCTGCCGTGGCCCTGCCCCGCTGCCCTGCTGGCCCTGGTGTTGCTGTAGGGCTGAGTGCTCTCGGGCCGGGCACAGTGCTGGGGGTGGCAGTGCCGGGGCTGCAGCAGGGACAGGCCATGGGCACTGCTGGGGCAGCGCTGACGCTCAGGCCAGGGCCTGGGGGCTGCAGGCTCCTTGCCCAGGCTCTCTCCAGAACACTTTGCCCAGGCCAATGCTGAGCACAGAAAAGCCCCGGGAGCAGCCCCAGGCTGGCCGTGGCAGGCTGGGGCAAACAGCATGGCTGGGGCTCTGCAAGGTGCCTGGGGGAGACAGGGGAAGGAGCAGGAGCAGGGCTGATCCATCCCATGTGGGAGTGCCCTGGGGTGCATGGGCCCATCTTAACACTGTGATCCCAGTGGACCAGCTGCCCCCAGGCACCTTGCAGACCCCAGCCTGCGTTTGCCCCAGCCTGCCCACGGCCAGCCTGGGGCTGCTCCCGGGGCTTTTCTGTGCTCAGCATTGGCCTGGGCAAGTGTTCTGGAGAGAGCCTGGGCAAGGAGCCTGCAGCCCCCAGGCCCTGGCCTGAGGCTCAGCGCTGCCCAGCAGTGCCCATGGCCTGTCCCTGCTGCAGCCCCGGCACTGCCACCCCCAGCACTGTGCCGCCCCGAGAGCACTCAGGCCTACAGCAACACCAGGGCCAGCAGGGCAGCGGGCAGGGCCACGGCAGCAGCACTGGCAACACCAGGGCTGCTTGCTGCTGCTGGGTCACAGCTGCTGTGCAGCACTGATCTGCCCCAGCTCTGCACACAGACATTGCTGCTGCAGCTGCAGAGAAGGGAACCAAAGGGGCATCTCCGCAGAACACTTGGCTGGGAGATCCTTTAATTAATTTCAATCCAGAAGGGGCTCAGCCCTCATTGACACAATCTGTGGGCACAGGGAAGGTGGAGAAAAACAAATGAAGAAATGACACAAACATTTTTATGAACAATACCTAAAAGTAATACAAAGAAAAAGAAAATACAAAAGGAAAACTAAAAGAATTGCCAAAGATGACTTTATTACAAGTGATTTGCAGAAATAATGCCAGCAGTTTAATGTTTTTTAAAGCATCCCAGTCATCAGTGTCCACACTGCAGCCTTGAGCTCCTGGTTCCTCAGGCTGTAGATGAAGGGATTCAGGGCTGGAGGCACCACCGAGTACAGAACTGACACTGACAAATCCAGGGATGGGGAGGAGATGAGGGGGCTTCAGGTAGGCAAAAATGGAAGTGCTCACAAAAGGGAGACCACAGCCAGGTGAGGGAGGCAGGTGGAAAAGGCTTTGTGCCGTCCCTGCTCAGAGGGGATCCTCAGCACAGCCCTGAAGATCTGCACATAGGAGAAAACAATGAACAGAAACAACCAAATGCAAAACAGGCACTAACTGTAATGAGGCAAGTTCCCCTGAGTTTAGTTTCGCAGGGAGCTTAGGATGTGTGGGATTTCACAGAAGAACTGGCCCAGGCATTGCCATGGCACAGGGCAGGGACAAATGTAATGGCTCGTGTGCATGAGGAGCATTCGAGAAAGCCACTGGCCCACGGCAGCTGCTGCCATGTGGCACAAGACTCTGCTGCCCAGGAGGGTCCCAGTGCAGGGGTTGCAGATGGACACGTTAGCGGTCGTAGCAACATGATGGTCAGGCAGGATAAACTCCGCTGCATGAAAGAGAAAGAAACAGAGCTGGAGCAGCACATCCGTGTAGGAGAAGTGTTCTGTGTGCCGAGGGAATTTGTGCATGGCTTTGGGACAGCTGTGCAGATAGGAGCCAGCGTCGGTGAGCGCCAGGTTGAGCAGGAAAAGAACAGGGCATGCTGCAGGAGGTGGCCGCAGGCTACGGCGCTGATGATTGAGGCCGTTGCCCAGGAGGGGCAGCCAGGGAGCATCCAGGAAGAGGCAGAAGTGCGGAGCTGCCAGGCTGCCGCTGTCCTGCCATACCGCAGGCAGAGAAGTGGCTGTGACTGCTGTTGGACATTTGCTGCTCTGGCATTGGGTACTGCCATGGAAAAAAGGACATGAAGAGTAGAGGAGATACCTGTAACCACAATCACAAAGCCATTTCCCAACACCCTCCTCTGGTCACATACAAAAAGCTTTTGGTGTTTAAAAGTTCTGGGAGTTTTCTCTTTAAATCCTATATATCCTCCTGATATCTTGGATACAAACCTCTAAGCAATTTCTGGCTTGCCCAAGGGAGAACGAGCAAGTTCTGTAGGCCCAAATATTATGGAGAATGAGAGGGACATGGTCTGTCACTTTCTGGACCTGTTCAGAATTTTCTGGGCTTTGGCCTTTTTTAGCGTTGAGGGTGATTCAGTTCTCTTGTTTCCCCTAAAAAATCAACCAGGTACTGCTGAGAGCAGATGCATCCACCACAGCCCCCCACATTAGTAGCGGCAAGGACTCACGATTGCTCATTTCACCGAAACCCAAAGCTTTTCGAGTGTCACAACTCCTCTGCCTTTCCCCTGTGTCTCTCAGAGAACAGAAAGACTCTCCAGGCAGGTTTCATCCTGCATTGAAGCTCCCAGCTTGGACTGAAAATCTAGGGAAACTTTCCAAGTGTTCCCTAGGATGGCCACTGCCTGGACTAAGGGTAGATGCAGCTCCTGCCCTGGCTGCCGACGCATGCCCACAGCCGGCACGGGGACACATGCGTCAACCTGAGCAGCTGCTCCCCTGCCAGAGCCCTCCAGTTGCCGGGCAGCTGCTCACCACCCGTGCTCGGCAGAGAACGTGGCCCGTGGTCTGCACAGGCTGCCCCACGCTCCCATGCTATGCAGCTGCTGGCCTGCCACAGGAGGCGGCTGCACGCCTTGGAGCCCGCGGCCCTGAGGGCAGAGGCTGGCTGGCGGACAGGAGGGAGGTGGGGCTTGTTTCAGAGGGAGGGGCTGCACTGTAAGGCTTCCTATGGAACGTCTGGAACTCTCCCTGCTACAACATTCTGGCGTTGTTTTTCTCTCTTGTCCTCCCTTCCTCCTGCCTTCTCTGAGATTTTCCTCCTGCAGGTGTTCCCTGGTCCTGAGATCTCCCTGCCCGCACTTCCAGACCCAAATCTCTGTGCACTCCCTTGGCCCTACCAGAACCCTGCGTCTTTGCAGGGCACTGGCTGAAAAAGAAAAAAAGAGGAAAAAAAGAAAAAGAAAAAAAAAAAAAAAAAAAAAAAAAAAAAAAAAAAAAACCGATTGTGTTCTGTTGCCCGGTAGACAAAAGGACAGCTCACTAAAGCCTATGCTTGAAGTTTAAAAAGCACAGGGACGCCGTCAAATAAGAATACCATTTATCATTTGTTCTCCCTTCTCCCCTTTATATAATACAAGAAATTAAAACAAGTCCAGGAATTTCCTCATTTTTAAATAAAATCCTTGTCTTGGAAATTTTTTGGGAATAGGCAGACGCTCAGTGTTCAGAGCTTCATCGAGCATTTCAAACCTTCCCCTGCACAGAAATACTCAGAGAGTTTACTCACAGAGCTGTAGGCATGGCGGATGTTGCAGCTGAGGAGATCACTGCAGGAGCTGCAGCTGCATTTGTTCCTGCAGCAGAGGTTTCGTGCCCAAGGGCTGCATGATTCTCCCCGTCCCTTCTCAGCACTTCCCAGCCCTGAGTGCTTGAAGCCTCTCTGTGCCTCTGTGCTGTGCCGGGGTGTGCCAGGCAGTGCCCAGCCGTGCTGGCTGGCCAGAAAAACCTGCTCATCCAGAGCAAATGTGTTTTTAAGCTCTTCTTGCTGCCAGAGCTGCTGCCCTGTGCCAGTGTCTCAGCTCACGCACAACCAGCAAAGCGCTTTAATGACCCTCGCGGGGCTTTGGTTTCTGTTTGCGTCAGACTCAGTCTCCTCAGAGTGTGATCAGAAAACTTTGTCACAACCAAAAGAGAGATTAATAATCCAAAGTTTCTGGGAAGTTTAAATGGGGTCCCACGAGGACACGGACACAGAAAGTGTCCCCAGGCCCACGGAGAGCAGAGAATGCATGGCACGAGATGGACAGGTGGCGACAAAGAGAAGCCAAGTCTTGGTGCCGCTGGGCACAGCACCTCTGTGCCACAAGACACTGGGAGACCCCTTGTCGAGGCCTGGGGCCTCCTGGCACAGCCCCAGCAAGGCTGGGCACTGTCAGCCCCTGTCGCGCCTCAGCATCCCCCTCCAGCATGCCTCCAGATGTGCTGGAAGAGTCCCTGGGAAGGAGCTCTTGGTCCAGCATGGCCCCTGGGGGGCTCCTTC